>VCRD01004667.1:32425-53056 GCA_006783055.1 Trinorchestia longiramus
TTCAACGTGGAAACTCCTTCGCAAAGCCTGCGTCCATTGGCAAATCAAACGAAAAAATTGGCAAAAAATACGAGAATTTTCACTTGTGGGTCTATTAGTTAATATGCGTGTACATAGATCTTCCATTTTGTGTCTTATTTACCGATAACATGGTCCAGTTAGTCTCCGTTGAAGGTCCTCAGTTTAAAATGATAAAATTAAGGATATCTGAAATAAAATAATTTTTAGTTTTACTCATGGTACTATCAGAATATGAATATTTTTATGAATCTGTACAGAACTTCCATTCTGTACCTTAGCTACCGCTAACACGACCATGCAAGAAAAGAAAGCTAATAACCGAAAAACTTGGATTTTTTAGTGGTCCGGCGCCTTAGGTATCAACAATACAATGCTTATACAACCATACCCGTTCTGATTTCAGTTCAATAATTTTTCTTCAATAATAGATCGAAAGTAATGAGACGGACACACACAGATACAGAGAGATAGAGATGCATAGTTTATTATGTACGTAGTGCACGTACCAGTTAGCAGTTATTCCACTATATAATAATACACAGTTTGTTGCTTGCTCGCTTGCTTGGTCCGTTTTTCTCTTACGCTCTTAAGAAATTAAATAGAAGAAACTTCGGTAGGGGATAGATGTATTGTAAGTACTGTATTATGGATACCAAAGGCCCATCCTTCATTGTGGAAACTCCTTCGCAAGGCCTGCGTCCACTACTAACAAATCAAACGAAAAATTTCGGTAGAAAACACGTGAATTTTCACGTGTGGCCCAGCTAGTTTTTCATAAATTTAAAGGGTCCCTGGGTTTTCAAATGTTTGTTTTTGCAGTAAAAAACTGAGTCTGAATTGTTAAAACGATCATCAGACAATTATTCAAACAACGCTCACCAATTCAAGTACATGTCAACACAAGCCTCCACTCGACGAGATAAGGTATATTAAATTTCCTAACGTGGGCGAAACAATTCGCAAAACTAACTTTAGTGAAAAAAGTTTACTCATTATAATACAAACCATTTCGAGAAAGAATTTCATTGAAGAGTTCTAGTTAGAAAAGGTTTTCCGCCTTCCAGGTTCAATTGTTGATTGTTTCCCCAATTATGTGAAGCGATTGCAAAATCAAGCAGTGACAAACCCTGGCAAGAGTCTCACTGTCGTCTGTTTACATTTTATCTTGACTGCTACGTCAACAAGAGAAAGTAATACAAAACGTAAAAAATGTCATTGTGTCATTGACGCGCAGTAATGCGCTGCACTTTCCCCAGCTCCACAAATTTACATCATTTTGGACAGCCCTGAAAGCGCTTAGACAATGTTTGTTCTCTATATATGGGAAAAGTAGCTGATCAAACATTTAGAAAAATACTCCTAAAACATTTAGAACAAGATGCTGATCCACCATTTGAAACAAAGATGCTGCTCCAACATTGAGAAGAAATATAAACCTCTAAAACTGATCATCGTGAAAGACGACGAAATAAATATGTACATGGCATGAGCGAATATGATGGATGTTCTTTGCTACATCTGTGAGAAACACAAGGCCATTTTTATTGATAACCGTAAACTACTGCGTGACGGATGCCCTTCAAAATAGAAAATGGAGTCGTTTATTCCAATGCGATAAAAATGCAGCAGAGCGGCGTCCGTGTTTCGAGAAGCTCGGAGTCGCGCCCTACCTCGCCACTTGATCTGTGACCACCCGGAGATTCCGGACGCTTTTTTCAGTATCGGAAAAGATGGGGGCGAACATACAGAAAACCGAGAATTCATTGTCATCCTTGGTTTATTTTCAATGGAATAGCTCGGGAGAAAAAGGCGATCCATCTCGAACTTTTTTCCTGAGACGATTGCCTCAGAAGAAAGAAGAGGTATTGTCAGCGACTACCAAGAAACGAATACGGCTGCGACGTCTGGGTCTTGAAAGAAATGATGCCTATAGTGTTGTTTAGGGAATAAAGCTTCTTGTAACGTATCTTTCCTCATGATTTCAATCATTCAAAAAATTAAGTCACATGGGCTTTCTAACGTAAAGAAACCTGCCCAAAAATGTTCAGGGGAATTTACTTCGATGAAATTTTACAGTAAGCTCGAGTACAATAATCACAGCAAGTTATAATTTATAATTGCCAACATGTCAGTGTAACAGCCTGTGAAATAAACAATCACTGCCACACGGGTAGCATTAAATTTCACCCCAATCGCCAAATATACATCAAATGTGTTAAATACAGTTAGTGCTATTGAAGAGCAAGAGCAATAATTGCTGAGTCAGCAAGTACTGCAACTTGAACTTGCGTAGCTTATCAGGCTACAGAAGGTTCTTCTAGACAGTGATTAGGTACAGCCGTCATGAAATTGACAGTCTGGTTGTCTCAATTTTTCACAACCAATAAATTATGGACTCAAACTACACTAACTCGTTACTGCTCAGTGTCAGCCGTGCGGGTGCTATCCAAAACAGCCTAAGGAAACTGCACTTCTGGCAGTTTCGATAACCTTTCGAGTTGCAATCTACTCATTAGACGGCAGTCCTCGAGTTGTATTTTGAACTCTCTTAGAATGAGTTCCTACACAGAAGCTAAGCGTAGAATCCAATCTTGTATCGTTGTACATGTGTTGTAAACAGTAAAACGTAAGGAAACGTAAGTTATTAAAGAAAATGCGCCCAGAGTTACTATCGTTGCCGAGTGACTCATCAGTCGAATTAGAGGAAGAAAACTCAAGAGGACGGTCGATCGAAGATTTCCCGAGTTTCCACTTACGATGTCCAAGAGAAAATCCTAGTCCCACAGACCCTTTACATCAGCTTGATCGGCAACGGAGGAACTTTTTAAGGACTTCTCTCACGTCCCACGATTCTTGATTTACAGATTTTCTGCCTCGCGAGGCCATCCTTCTTTGGTATTATGAGGACGTGAGTGACATGATCAAAAACTCCACGGACTTCCCACTGCTCTCATGGCGTGCACAAAATTCCGACGCCTGCTGATGAGAGAGTGTCAAAAGTATGCTAGTGTTTGGACAATCGAGCTTAAAAAACGACGCCAAGGAACTGTACCACGCTGTTGGCACATCATGAAATTGCTGCAGTTTCCAGTGCAAATTTCAAGCGCTATCTAGTTTTGCAAAGCCAACGTACCTAAGTTAAAAGTCTGTTTTGGGACAATTCTGGGTCAGTATTTGACGCAGGCTCCCCATTCAATGATTGAAATTGAGAGGTATGGCGTGATAAGACTAGCATAGACCTATTCAAAATTCGAAGTGAAATTATGATGGTTCTGGTGCGTTTCACTGTAAAACAAAAGGCTACTACTCCTCTTCTTCTGTTATGATAGTGTGTGTTGTTAGACTTTTCTGAATTGATAAATAATGCTTGAAAATGTCGTCAAGTTTTCATCTCGCCAACTTGATGAACAATACACATGAAAAAATTATTTAAAAACTCGGACTAAGTCAAAATTATAATCAAAATCATTAATACTACAGTTGAACAAACGTAGTTGTCGATTATTGTTCAGTGAGCAGATAACAAGGAGGCAACTGCTTTCTCCGAATCCAACCAAAAGCCACTAAGAGTTTTTATCTTGACGCTAATTGTGTAAATTCAAGTGTTGGTTGTCACAGCCGCCTGGTTGATCTATCTTAACATTCCATTGTAATACAAAGGGGTGCAAATAAGCAAGAAATAAACTTTTTCTGTTTATGCATGGTATAGTTTCTGAGGGTAGCTGGAAGGAACATCTGACCGCTGTTCCTTTCGCCAATCTCTGCAGTTCAAGAGAAGAGATGAAAAATAACCAGAAATATGAATCTTTACGATGAAAAAGTGTGAATGAGTATGAAATATACACATAGATACTGAATGAATTATTTTTCCCCTCTTTAAACACTTAAAGAGAAATACAGCATTGTAGGCGGCGTAGGCCATGGGTCTCTTGTATAACACTCGTACGTAGCATAGGACCATTGAGGAATACTAAGCATAAGAAATGTTAAAGATGAATGCTTTAAGGCAAGCCATTTCCTCAAAGATCGAGAAATTCCACATAATTTCGAGGAGCACTTAGCTTGCTATGAACGATTAATTATAACCCTTAATTATTAGTAATATAGACACGTGTACAAATCATGCTAAACTGCTGAGAAATATGAGCTCTGACAAGTATCAAATTCCTCTACGTATTAAATCCCCTTTCTAGACAGATGAGACGATCACAGCAGTCAAACACTGCCTGTATATGAGGCTAGTTGTGTTGTAGCGCACCGAAGTTTTACCTAGAAGATACAGGCATTGACAGAGGCGTAGTCGGCGTTTAAAGTATGAAGTGTGATATGATTTTCTAGTTTAGAGAAAATGTCCCCTGCTGAAGTTCATCGGCAAGTGGTGGAAGTGTAAGCGAGTTTAGTGCCATAAAAAAAATGTAGGTAGATATGGGGCTTAAAATTTAATAAAGACAGGACATACATATACGCAAGACAAGCAAAGATCAGGGCAGCCAAGCACATCCACCTCAGGCGACAGTGAGTGCCGTACGGAAGCTGCGATTCAAACCGAGCGTCGCATTTGTGTGAGCAAGATTGCACTGAAACTGAACATCTCAATTGACAGTACACAATATTGTGCACAAACAATCTACCAGAAGACGTGTTTTCGTTGGGTGCAAGTCTTATGGCCCCACGACCTTGACGCTGATTTCTTCTATGGCTGTTTTGATACGTCTGTGTACTGATGGAACAAATGCTTCCACAACCATGGTGACGATGATACGTCTGTGTACTGATGGAACAAATGCTTCCACAACCATGGTGACAATGATACGTCTGTGCACTGATGGAACAAATGCTTTCACAACCATGGTGACGATGATACGTCTGTGTACTGATGGAACAAATGCTTCCACAACCATGATGGCGATGATACGTCTATGTACTGATGGAACAAATGCTTTCACAACCATGGTGACGATGTGAAGTAATATGCATGTGTTTTACCATGCTTTAAGTCTCTTTGAATTCGTGAATAAAGTTTTTCTCTCAGGGCTTTCGTTACTCTATTTTCTCATGTCTTTCGTCCCAACGTAATGAAATCTGATTATTTTTGCATCTTCCTGTTAAAATAAAAAGAAAACTGTCGTATACGCTTCTTAACCTTCCGATGAAAACTATCATTAATGATAATAAAAAAGTATCTGGGATTTTACGATCAAACGGGATCGACGGCATACCCCCGTTCCCCTAAAAAAACTATTATTTTTTCGAGAGCTGCGGAGCAGGAGCATTAGACTGCAACGAAGTTCTATCGAAAAACGTCGTCGACGCGTCGCACGGGCCATTGAGCGAACGACCTACGACAACCCCGCCATCGCGGTCAACAAAACATTGAACGAAGACCGCTGCTGTCACCAACGTAGAACGCACGCTCCCAGCCTCTGCCTTCCAAGGAAGTTTTCGTGAACGATCAATCAGCTCCAGCAAGAAGCATCACCTTGAACTAAGATATCTTGATCTGATGATAATATACTCAGGTCATCAAAGTGCAATAGTATTATAGTATTAGGGTAATTGCCAACAATATAAGTCCTGGTAGAAGCCTTAAAATAGAAATAAAATAGAAACGAGCTGTTTAATCCATTACAAATAGAAACGAGCTGTTTAATCCATTCTGGGGTTACTATCAAGTTCCATGCATGAAATATATTCGCCTGGACCTGTAGTTGTATCCTAACACTTACTCGTGATGAAAAATGTTCATCACTTTGTTATGTCCAGCACCCTGCACTTTACAGGAGCGATGGCGCACGACTGATGCGCGCACAGGAGCGGCAAGCTCTTTCACTTGGCAAAGATATTCCAAAAAATCGTCGGTTGAAACTCATGCAAGAGCAGATCAGCTCTGGTATATTTTTGAAGGCAATGATATGTAATACTGCCCAAAATTTAAATGCACGTACGAATTGTTGACTTGCAATTCCCATTTCTAGTGTATGAGTAGCAATAATTCTTGCTTCGGAGTTGTTGCAGACTAGTCCGAAAAAAGCATTCAGAGAAGATACAAGTTGAACATTGTCGCACTATAAATGTTAAAACTTTCGAGGTCTTGTCATAAATTTTACCGAAAGGTTGAGAGACTTTCGAGTCACTTCAACATATTAACTATTTTAAACACACGGTTTCGTCGTTTTTGTCTGTTAAGCATATTCAACACAACCGTGTATCTATTTTTCGTATTCATTTTAGTCTATTTTACAAAGGATTATTCATTTTTTATGCATGGGTGGAGTTTCTGAATTTATGTGCATTTCCTCCACTGCTCACTAATACATTTCAAAAAACCTCTTGTGAGATCTCTAATTTTCACTTTTTATGATATGCAACATTGTCTGATTTTATCTGCTGTTAGCGTCCAAGTCGTGGCCTATTTAGCTTCAGCTTACCTAATATAGCTGACATGATTCATGTGTGTCAGAAACTAACCATGCACAAGTAATAGTAAACCTGCCAATAAACTCCGTAATTCATTTTGTTTTTAGTATGTCTAGGAAATATTTATGATACACATTTAAATATCAAATCAGGTTACTATATGTTCATCAATTCGTAGTTTGTAACTTTCTTCAGACTTCACCTCGGTTCACAGATCCGTATCGTTCACTAAATTAGAAGCTTAAAGGTGCAGGCATACTGGTATGTTTACTGATACATATTTATTTTATAACTAACCCGTAGCGGACAGTAACATCTTTTGATTAGTATTGTTTTAGCTTCAAAAAAGGAGAATGTACTAACCGTCATATAAGTCTGTGACGGAAATACAGCTCAATTATCGTGATGGTTCGATGTTAGGAAATTTTATTTACTACTCAGTTACTTGAAAGCGACAGTAACTTTAACAGATTTAGTTTAACGTGAGTGCAAGAGGGCACCAGCTGCGGGTTGATTCTACAGGGTTTCCATGAAGTCTCTTATAAAAGTCTCATAAAATCTCAACAGCACCTCTTTCACAAGTAGGATCTATGAAACACATAAATGCAAAATGTGATCAAAAACTTTAATAAACACTGAATACATAAAACAAATCTGAGCAAAATATCTTACCAATTGCATTAGTAGTAAATTTTTGAAATGGTAAAGAGACTTTATGGACACCCTGTACTTCTGCTCTGCACAAATGCAGCGGCAGGTTTTGTGAGGAAATGTTCACATAATATCATACCCCTCATGTACTTTAAACTTCACTTCTTAAGCATAAAGACATAAAAACTAATTATGAAGCGAAAGCACGACATGATTAAGTGAAAATGTTAATACAGTACTACGTTAATGTTCGTCGTGTTATCATCGTGTTAAGCAGGCGTGAACTCGAGCACAGTTGAGCTAAACGAAGTTTTTGTGCTCAACAGTCAAATTCTCAGACTCCATTTCTTTGTACCACGATTACTCATGCGAAACTAATGAGAATGAAATTAAAGTAAACTTATCACACGCTTAAAATTTAGTAAGAAACGCACTTGACAAACACTAAGAGCGGAATGCACTGTAATATTATTCATAATATTACAGAATAGGAGTGGAGAAGGCACAGGCGCCTCATCAGTTTCTTAGCATAATTTTATGAGGAAAGGTAACCTCGTTAGCTTACAAGCCTCGGCAAATCTCAGGAGAAATCATAGACGCTGGTACCCAGATTAACTTAAGTCCTTAAGGTTACGAGCAGACTTAGTCCTAATGGATACGCTCCACATTAAAAACTGAACCAGAGTCGTGTTAAAAACTGCGGTCTGCTAAAATAGGACCAACTGGACCGCGAGTGCCAAATTCGGTGTCTGAACCTCGGCAGCATCTGGACTTTGCTGGCGACGAAAACCATCATCGCTCTGTGAAAGACTTCTGCAAGATATATTCGTATACTACTGCAAGACATATTAGAAATACTGCGTCACTCGCACTCCACAAAGAGAAAGTCTCTCTTCGTAACTCAAACTGATGAAATTAAGAGAAATGCATATGTTCCAGTGCTGCACTTGGACATACAACAAAATTTTGCAGTAGTTTACGTACAGTAATCAAATTGCATTACCGTGGTCATCTGTAAATCCTCCAAACTGGAATAACTCATGGAACTAAGAATGAAACGTGTTGTAAATGAGAATATTTTTCTGCATCAGAAACGTTGCCGAATTTAAATTTGATCACCAAGTTGGTGAGGTAGTTTAGGATCTGAATACCTTTCCACACTTAAAACATGTGCTCAAACTTGGCATTTTGCGAAGCCATTTAATTGCATCTAGACGATCATACAATGCAGCACTGCAAAATTAAAGCTAACGATTATTTTGAGAGCATTCTTAGATAAAAGCGCAGAATCGAAAAGGGCTGACTTGTAAAATGATTAAAATGCAAATTTTTAGTCGTGTTTCTAAAATGGTTCTTAAATGGAGTCTTAATGCTGTTGTATAGCTAGAGAAATTATTTGTTATTTTCTTAGACAGATGACATTGGAAGGCAACATTTCTATCGTCGAGAATCGCAGATATTTGTCTAACGAAGTGAAATGTAAATGAAAGCATCAAAGACTTCCGTTGTTTTACCCTTTACTGCGCAAGTTATTTTTTTAATGTTAAGCAAACATTACTCTTAAGTAATCATAACAGAAGGACGATAGTCATAATAGGAAACTGTATCATGCGTGATACACTGCGCAGTAATGGATAAAAATAAAATATTGAATCTTTACTTCTAAAATTAAAAAACAATTCTTGTATCCGGGGAGAAGTAAAGCTTCTCCCCAGCAACAAAAGTAACAACAGCTCGGCATTTACTGTACTTTAAAAAACAGAACTCCTGCATAGACACTATAAGCTTGTGTGGTATAAGCAGAGCTACGGTGGCCATAATTTTGCACTCCGCGTTTTTTAAAGAGGCAAATACAGAGCACTGCTGAACATGGTGCTGAAAGCAGCCTAGTGCATCGTGTTCTAGCAAGTGATGCAGCGTGACACCTTTCAAGGAGGTAACTCAGGCTTAGAAGGCAAGACAAGCATGAGTGACGTACGACTGCTGGAAAAGAACACGCGCCGTAACAATCCACAAATTTTAGTTCTAAAACCATCAGGCTTTGAAAAAAGTTTATGCTTGTTTTAAATTTTTTGCGGGAAAGAATTGCACCGTGTAAAAACGAATTCATTTTAAACGTGAATGAATTTGACTTAAAATGACAATGGCAGAATGATTCTAGTATTTGCAAAATAAATCTGGAAAACAAGAGCAACGTAGAGTAAAAAACGTTACTTCAGCGAACATTCCTTCCATCAACCCGTCGGTTAGAACATGACCGTCTTCTTGACAAAAACAACTAAATCAACGTCGAGATTTTTCCTCTTTCGATAGATGTCGAGTACATACACACATGGCTCCAGAATATTTTTAAATACGTTGCAAATATCTGCTGAGCCACTTTCCGTTTGGGCAGTCTGCATGTAGAGAGCATTATCCAAAGAACTGGAAGACTATCAAGTTATCTTTAAGAGACGTACAAGCCAACCATTTTACGCGGAGGAAGAAATTACCTCGCAAAGGAAGTACAGCGACCCAAGACTACAAAGCAGCACGGGAGAGAAAGCACAGTTGAAGAGGATCGTTTAGCTCCATATTAAGGTAAATTGCAGGCTCCCCCGACGGCCGTTCTGGCCAACGTTTGGTACCTGAAGAAAGCAGAGCTCCGGCAAACAATCGCCGTTAGAGAGTCACTAGGGGTCGTCATCGATGGGGCCTGTGCCCCTCTTGAGCGCCTGCTAGGCGAACTTGGACAACTCAGAGTCTTTAGTCCAACTTGAATGGACAACTTAGCAAGCAAGGGGAGCAAAAATGCGCAGCCAAGCTTCGAGTTTACGAAGTAAAGATCAGGCCGACATGGTCTGATACGCAAGTTTCACGTGGGATGTACATAGCAACGCATAGTCAGTAACTGTGCATGGTTCAATCTGTGCTGCTCCACTTATTTAACGTCTATTTTTACGTCAACATTCATCATCTCGCACAGCTTGTATTAATATAAAACAGGGTTAACTCATTCGAATGGATTCATATCATGTTTGGGGAGCACAAAGCCCTTATGAGGCTTTAGTAACACAAAAGCCCATGTACAGTAAAACTTCAATTATTTTTTTTTGTAAAATATCAGCAAGGCTGAAAAAAGAAAATTGCAGCTAAATTTCGAATGCCACACCAATCCAGCAATCACTCTACTGCCTTTTGATATGCAAGTAGAAAATGAGCAGTTAAATAATTGTTAAAACATTATAGTCTAGTCGACATGAAGTTCGACTGCACCGTCAGCCAGCGAAAATCGATGTTTTATGATCACAGTTTATGTACAAGAATAGATTGAAGGTTATTTTAACTGGGACTAATGACTACTTTTTGCCCTGCACGAGCACAAGTTCTTGATTTATCTTTGTCTTTGTATTTCTGCATAGCTCTCCATAAGAACGTCAGCAAATGACACTGACTTGAATGAGCAGCGAAGTTGAGAAATCACCTGTTTTTAGGTACAAGAAAAGGTGAAAAAATGACCTCAATATGACGTATGCACATCACTATGGCCTGCCCTTGCATTTTCACTCAATAACAAGGGATAATGAGTCATAGGAAGTTTCTTCAAGAGAAGGACTCCCAGTTCCTTCTCCTCCGGCTGCCTCTCCACTCCCAGTCTAGCAGCACAAACTTAGCGCCTACGTCAACATTTTCTGGTACTGTAGAGTCCACCCCTCACACAGGCTACTGACCTAATAACTCAAGTTACAATGTATATCATTAAGAAAAACTGGAATCAACTGTGCATTTAGTTCGCAAGGAAATGACAACAGAAGCTTCAATTCCTAAAAAAATTGAGGTTGGAATTTTTTTCCTTCTGAAATTTCATTTGATCACTGAAACTTACAGTTAACTTTCATTAAGTGCATTTTCATTTTTTAGATGCTGAGCTTCCTTTACTAATTCCCGTAATCTGCTCTTGCACGTGCATCACCATTTAAAAAATATATGAAATACAATAGAACTCGTTGTTGACATTTCGTACTGCAATATGTTGCAGTACTTGTTTTGCACGTGCGACTTGTGTAAATACAGGCATGTACTATAAATACACAGTACGCTCCAGCTAGTGATCTATTGCCCGTGATTGGATTTTCTTCTCTTCAGAAAGAATTGCAAGCATACAAAGGCCTCACAACGTTTCTTTGGTGTTAACAAGTTCAGCTCAAAGTTAACTCAGCCCGTCAACGTCTACAAATAGAGCTCACCTGCGCTGACAATTCAGCGTGTCAGCGCTACTGACTCCACATTTAGCCCCTCAGTGTAGACTCGTGTTCAATTCCCTGGTGCTGGCTTAGCGTTTTTTATCAACTGGAGTTATTTGATAGAAGTGAGTAGGTCTGACGTAATGAAAAGACCGGAAGGGAGAGGACTGAGATATCTCATTAACTGCTATAATGTAGTTGCTGTATGTACTCTTCCTACGATAAGAGCTACTCTCATGAGCGAGAAAGTATTCCGGTAGGTGATTTACGCTCACGAATATGCATAGGAGTCAAGAGGATTGTTACAGATTTTGGAACGTTCCCGAATGCATTATTATCTCAAGAGCACTAGCGTTTCTCAAAGCACTGGCGTCTTAAACGTACTAGCATTCCTAAACGTGTGCCGATTATGTTTTGCCACACGTTGTTATAATAACTGAGATGGTTAATATTGAGCAGGACGATGCAGCACATCACACGCCATAACTCACTACTCTTGACTCCAGCTAAGTTGGACGCGTGTTCACGGTAACGCACACTAATCGTGGGTCAGAGCGACTGCCATGTACAGTAATGGCGAGTGAGAAATAAACAACAGTAAGGTATTGTTATATATTATAACGTACTGTCATGATGTTGTTATGAATAACAGTAACGTGCTGTAATGATGGCCAGTAACGTATTGTAACGATAAATGACAGTAACGCACTGTAACGAGGAAGAACAGTAATGGATTGTAGTAATAAATAACGGTAATGTACTGTAATCATAAGTAACGGTAACGTAATGTAGAGAACAGTAACGTATTGTAATAACTGACGGTAACGTACTGTAATAACAAAAACCAGTAACGTACTGCAATGATAAAAAATCATAAGGTACTATAATGATAAGTAACGGTAACGTACTGTAATGGCGCATAATTGGTCATCATGCAAGTATAGGATGAAACTGCGCTTCTTAAAATGTATGACACTTTTCTGCAACCGTTCTAAACGTACAGGTAAAAACTCCAATGAAAAATTGATGGGAACTAACTCGAGTAAATAGTATGCAAGATAAATTATTATTTCTAAACTGCATAATCCATACCATGCCAAAACCCCGAACTAATATCCCGTATATAACTGTTAACTACCAAGATATATTGCATTCATGTTAAAACTACATTCAAGCAGCAATATTAAAAAATCAAACGATCAGAATATTAGCGAATACTTAATATTCCGAAGTACAGCAAGTTATTATTAATAAATTATTTATTAAAATTATATATCATGAATAAAATAAGTACATTATTGAATACAAATCTTATTCAATTATCAGCATTTTTAGATAAATATGTATTTTAGAATTGTATATGCGGTAGAGGCGCCATTTTGTAGCGGCAAGCATTAGTCATAACGCTGTATTGCACATGATACAGTGAACAGGAAAATATCAATGTCGTCTACACGAGCAATAAGCAGCAGAGCGGCAAGCATGCATGGTCGATAGTCGGAAGCGGCCGGTGACGGGTGGTCATCAGCGTTGACAAGCCTCACTTGACCGCATGCATAGCATTGGATCATTGTAGGGTTCACCGCCGTGTGGGTTTTGCCCGTCGTTCGCTGACACGCGTAGCTGCGCTCTTGCTGCCTGACGCACTCCCTCCTACTTAACGTTGCAGCAGCTAACGCTAAATTAAATGTTCCGCATTGAATCACATGTTAGAGCATCATTAAGATTGATGCATTTGCGAGTGGATTGATAAATTAGTTATTTACTCGCATTGTTAAGTTCCTATTTAGAGCTGGATATATACTTAGATTGTTTGCTAACCTGAACATAGATAAGGAACTGAACTCCATAGACTTATTTGATCCGTTCCTCAGTTAATGTTCGCCACTAAAAGACGTAGTTATGATTTTGTCTGCACTGACACCCATTCTGGAGCGATTGAGCGGGCACGTGTGCCTCTAGCCTACAGTAGGCAAATACTGCTGTTATAGCTGACAATACGGCGATATTTATCGTAACTTATTGTTGCAGTCGCTATTTCATCTCAGTAAGCAATCGCAATCGTTGTGCTATTGTTTTTATGCTCTGAAACGTCCAGTACCAATTACGTATGTACATACATCATCACATACACTAATATACCAATGATTACAGAAATTCATGATTTAGTAGACTCTTTAGCAAACCGAGTGCAAACGTTCAGTCACACAATACAAAAATGATAGTCTAAGTTCCATGATAAAACAGAGTGAATAAGTTAGCTTTTCTTGAACATTTATGGAAGCGACAAGTTTAATTTTTTACTGTGTCAAGAACTTTTAGAAACTTAGAGGACTTTGAAAAGAGATTTAGTACGTATTTCGGTAGGCGTGTTCTTTATACGTGAATTCATCAATGTAGCAAACGAGATAATGAGTCAAAGGAGGAAAAATTTAACCTACATCATCGCAATACCTATCAGCTCAGCTTCTGAAACATGTTGTTGAGTGAAACCTATTTGATTAAAGTTTCATGAACTTTCTCCTATAAATAACTAATTTTAACAGGCTTTGGTTTCACTATCCAATGAGCTTTAATTTTACAATAATAGAAGTGAGGAAGGAAAAACCAACGATTGAAATGTCGCTAATATTACGCACGCTGTAGGGTGGCTCCACGAATCTTTATGTTCTGGATACAATTGCATTTTTTGACCTGCAAATTCCAAGCTCATATCCAATTGAATCATTACGGCAAGGACTACAAAGATGTATACTTTCTTGGAAAATTTATTCATGGATAATGATTGAATTGCAAGTTTAATTGCCGCATGAGAGAGTGAAGCAAGATAGTTCCTACAGTTTGAGTAAAAATTGTACATGCTTCAACAAGTACAAAATGTCACTTTATCTTCGCATCATCAACACACAAAGAAGTTTAATTGAGTATCGGAACTGTTTACTTCTCAAAAAGATAATTCAGACTGCGTCTCGAGCTCGCGTCGGCTTGAGTGCTGCACTCCAAGTCTTTAATTGCAAGTTCTGCTCCAAAATAGCAAGCGGACAAAATTTCCTTCGTAAAATAACGGATTATTAGAAGATCGTTGTAAAAACACACTTCCTTTTGGAGAGAAAGGGCTAAATAATTACTGGCTCACCTATCATGTACACGAATGCTCAGAAATTAGCAACATTTCTACAATGTCATTAATTTTTCCGATGTGATCCAGACACTGTAATTTACAAATAAAGCTAGCACCGTTCTATCCTTTCATTCGTTTTATTTAATGAAATAAGTGGCATATATTTATTCAATAATTAAGTATGCATGCCATAATAAACAATGCAAGCATCTATTAATACTATTATTTGATCCACCATGTAGTGTTAGGAAGGTCGATGTCATGCTGGCAGGGGATTTAGACTCTAGAGGATGTAAGGCTGAGCCTGTAAACAGCTGTGATAACAAGAGAGTTGATAGTCATGCATGCAGTGAGCTCGATCATGGTTGCTTTTGGCCTGATTAAGAACGCATAATATTCTAATGTAGCATTTGTTTCACGAGTATTATTCTGAAAACACATTGTGCGTTCGCAGCGCACACGGTGCAGTGGCATGTAGGCGGAGTTCATCCTTAGTATGAGGAGTGAGTACAGGGCACGTGGACAATAAGAGCAGTGGAGGCGTGCAGCATTATGGATCTGTGGCATGACACAGCCAGGGTTGTGGTATCGATGCCTATTACCTGCAGTGCGAGTACCCTTCGTCCTGCTAATGCAAGGGTCCACTAACTTTTGAAACCATCGACCCTCATATGGAATCCTTAATGACTCTTCGGCCGCGTCAGAATATGTCAAGGGGACAAAAAGAGAAAAGAAAAATTAACAGACCAAAGCAGTTTTAGGGGTGCTGACAATAGAAGTGTTTAGCGGTCTAGAGTGTGAAAAAAATAAGAAAAAACATGAAACTGATGTGTTTTGCCCTAGAAGCAAGTCCCAACACAATTCCACAAGCATCACTAGTTGCAGTAATGAACGATAAAAGACCTTTGAAAAACTTTCCAAACACATCCCAGAAAACCCTGCCTGTTCCATACTGAGTAGCAGGGTGTACGTGAGCAAAAAATAAATTTTTCATGCAGTGTACATTGATGGAAGCTCATGAGAGTTTTTAAATTTCAAAGGGCTTACTCACATCTCTCTATAGAATCTTGACCTTATAACATTAACTACCTCCGCTTTCATTGCATTGCAACAGTCAGAAAGTAATTTCTTTTAGTTGTGCTGATGAAGATATTATTTTGGCTATATTTTTACCATGGATTACTAATAAGAAGTAGCAATAAAGACGGTTAAATAATGCAGTTACTTTGGTTAATTTATTCAGTTACCTGCGTGAGTCTCGCACAGAGCGTCAATAGTTTCATTTACTGTATTAGAAAAGAATAGAATATGGTAACAGGAAAGAGCTGTTTGGTCCATTTTTGGGCTGCTACCCAAGTTCCATGCCGTCTAGCGTAAAGTCATCAATCACGCACATACACCTTAATTATACATAGATATTTCAATCACATACGTACACCTTAATCACTTACAAACATTTCAGTCACGCAAACATACTGAAACATACATACACAGGCCCAGAGTTAAGAATGATATAGAATTAGTACTTACAAAATTGGGTACCCTTGGCATTGATTAATTCTATGAGAATGCTAATTTACCGCTCAACAATTTGAAACGTACACATATTTTCTGTATAAAGTTTCACGATAATTATCAAGTTATCTTAATAAGTTCAATCCCTTCAACTAACATACCTCATTTTACGAATAACTTCTCTCATTCTTATAGAAGTCGGTATTATTTTGAAGTATTTTAATGAGTTTCACAAATACAATATGTCACGTGATACCCAATTCCCTCCAGTTCGTCAGACGCCAGTCAAAGAATTGGAATTAATCGTAGTCCATCATTTCACTGCGCCCAATAATCCATTTCGTACGAGAAATTCTCTAATGGCACGAATGAGTCATCAACGTGGACTCGTTGACTGCAATCCATCACCGTCAAAGACGCAATCAAACGTTTAACGTCGAACTCTCAGCAGAGCATGCGAACAAGTCCTTCATGGAAACTGCTGTAATGCATCACTCATGAAAGCAATGAAATGTTTTCTGACATCTTGCGTGAATTTCAAGCACGCACATGAGTGAAATGTAATAGTTGAACGAGATTTGCTTAGGTTTAACCGCTGAACGGTCGCGCTGTAGCGGTGGTGTGGCGGGCGCCGAGGTAACAACACAGCCGTGGAAGCTCCTCTCATACTTATGGAGGGATCATCCCATGTTCATCATAATAATTTCGATACAACTGAACATAATTGCATCGCAGTATTGATTAGTTAATTTTTGTGAACATTGTTTAGTGTTAGAACTTAAAGTGTTTTACTGTTAGTGAGGTTCATAAGTTAAGAAACATTTATGCATGTAAATTTGTTCCATTATAATAACATTCTTTGCATTTAGTTTTAAAGTAATTTATGATTTTCTATTCTCTCGCTGAACTCGCCTCACACCGTTTTATTTATATTTTATAAATTAAAGAGAAAGTGAGCAGTAGTTCGTGTCTACAGCGAAATAAATTTACCATTATTAAGAAATTAAGGATCATTACAAAATTCCAGCTGTTAACAATCCAATATCAGACCAAAACAGCAATAAGGACGCTCATCTGGAACCAACGAATGTTTAAGAATTATGGAACGATTTGATAAAGAAATTTTCCAGTCGTTCCTTTGTCTGGAAACGTATGTACATACTCGTACATGATCAATGAGCTACTTATTACCAGAATCATGTGTGCAGACATGCATCTTGTATGCTCATGGACAACGATGTCAGATACTTGCTGCTCAAACGATGCATTACTCAAAATAATATGATACATGTATTTAGTGCTATATTTTTGTTTTGTTATTGTGACATCATCTCAAGTCCCAGCGGCTTGACTGACTCACAGTCCTAACTCTGGGGGTTACCTTGAAGTTACAAAGCAATGGTGGAATAGAATTCCTATTATTAGATGTCGCAAGAGCTTTCAGTTACTTAATTACTCTTCGTGTTTATGTGCAGTTAATGGAACAGTTAATGCGATGGCTGTGCCTAGTTGAAACCTGATCTTGAATGTAACTCTGCCTAAATCCTCCAAAAATCAAAGAACGAAAATGACAGAGCCCAGAAGACGCAACTACTTAAGGGCAATTCAAGCCATCACGCTGGATGAGCATTGCTTGAAATTAGAGGTTGGCTTCAAATGGCAGCCTGAATACAAGCAGGCTGCAGGAAGTACATTATAAAGAGTCAAACAAGCACACATTGAGCCTTACCAGTCAGCGGGTTCATTCGTGACGACTGAGACTGCTAATGACAGCCTGGTCCACGGAATGATGTATCACTTGATAGTTTTACCAGGACACAATGTGAGGTTAGAGCTGTGCTCGCATGTGCAGGGTTGGCAGTACGTCGGTCGCACCGCTCGATACCTTGCGCTTAAATGCAGCGAATCAGAGCTCCATGTGACTACGTTGTTTCTGGGTCTGCCAGTGTCATAACATATAAATGCCTGTAGGTGAGCATTCCATCTTCTAAGGTGACGAAGGAGAATATAACTCGGGTCCAACTTCTAAATGCAAGAAAAAATTTGACTTTTTATGCAAACGATTTAGTAAGAAATTATAATGTGAGTTTTGTGCCTTAACACTAAGATCGGAGGCGACTGAGTAGTGTTGGGAGAGTATTTCAGAATAAAAAGCTGCAGTAGAAACTCGAGCGTAAGGTCATTTCTTCGCTTCGTCTCAGCCAAGGAAGAAAATGAGAAAAGAAAGATTACCTATCTACAAAATTCATCTTACGAGGAGTTACGACATCATCGTCACTTACGACGTTATCGTCAACTGGGAACACTCCTGAATGACGAGGAGTTACGACATCATCGTCACTTACGACGTTATCGTCAACTGTAAACACTCCTGAATGACGAGGAGTTACGACATCATCGTCACTTACGACGTTATCGTCAACTGGAAACACTCCTGAATGACGAGGAGTTACGACATCATCGTCACTTACGACGTTATCGTCAACTGGAAACACTCCTGAATGACGAGGAGTTACGACATCACGGCAAGCTGACGAGCTCATGCACTGGAGCAGAGAGTGCTTCTCAGACTACAACATCGACGACGAGGCAGAGTGTAACAAGTGAGAATTTGAGAAAACGGCTCACGTGTATCGTGTTGGTGTGCTGCCAACCAGCTGTTCGTTTGGTTGTGAGTAACGGCTATCATCACAGTAAGAAATACATAATTTATTTCAGTTGCTCAATAACATGTGATAAAGCTGACCCAAAGATGGCTTATAATAACGCTGTGGTCAAATGGACTTCTTCAAACTGCGTACATTAATAAATTCGGTAAAAGAGAACAAATCAGCCATTTTGCAGGAGCCATCGCTCTAAACCGCCAGTTCATGTAACGCAGCATTACCATGTGGACTTAGTATGTTCATCAAATTAAGTGAACCTTGAAGCTGAATTCAAATTTTATCACCACACAAACGTCATTTTTCAAATAGTATGAATGAGATGAACAACATATTTTGAATCAATATATCAACGCTAATTAGCATTAAACCAGAATAGTAAGTAAAGTAAAGAGCAGGATACGGACGTTGGCATTCCATGAGTTGTAAGAGTGAACGAGTTGGTTTAATTCATTGAGAAGTAGAAGTAGACTAAATACTGCAGAGCCTGCAGTTCACAACTACTTCACAAATGCTGCTCGTCTCCTGATCAAAGGCAGTGTGCAAAGTTTACCAGTGCTGCTGTCGGCTTCCAATGTCTCTATCAACTAGCAAACGTCTCTTTACCATGCATGCACCTCTGATATTTAGTCTCGGACACAATGAGCGTCGTATGAACTCCAACACTACTGCATTTGAGGGCAAGTACTGCACGCTCTCAATTTGGGTAGGTACAAATGAACTTACAGTACAGTGCGACAGAAAAAACATAAAAAAGCGAATAGTTCTTTGGAGATGGGTGTGTGGAACTACGTTTTCTGCATCAAGAGTCAAATACATCTATCCTTGTTCATTATCCAAAGTGGTTCTTTTCATTTCTGAAGTATTCGTGATGTAGGCCTATAGCACGAAGTGAGGCTTGCAATTTGGACGTCCTCGTTTAATAATGCCCACTAGACATTTCATATGTACTGCCTGTCGTCATGCTCAAGTAAAATAAACTAGAAAGCTTACTGTCTCTATCACTTATTACGCAACTAGAGCAAATGAACATAGCGGGTCGCGTTTTAGAAAACCTTGCAAACATTTGTACATAAGCTATGTGCAATTAAAAAGAGCACCTCATGGATGAAGATTATAGTTACTGGCGGGCGACATAATGGTCTCCCAACAATATGGCGTTGCAAGCAGGGAAGTTAAAATGCGCTGGAAACATTGCAGTAAAGGTAAGACACTATAAACAACCAGCACTTGTAATTTGTATGCCTTCATCAGTACTTGGCATTGACAACTTTCCCAATTTTTTGAAAAATCATTCATTCTTTGAATTTTACTACGAGACACCCCGCTTAATTATAAATGTGAATTTGCAATTTCATCGTGTTCATACAGTCGCCCGCTGACTCCGTTAATGAGTTTACGAAAGAAAAATCGATGCTTCACTCCGATGTCCGCAAGTTCATGTAATTGCAGTTGCGTGGAGCAGCATAATGCAGGAGTGAAATGGGGGAGAATTTCTTTGACAACACGATCATAGAGCCAACGGTGCGCGAAGCTGCGTCGTTTGTATCACAGTCGACCTTACCACATCCTTTGCCCGCGACTTCCAATTCTTTGGAGAAGTGTTACAGGACCTGAATCGAACGTAAATGATCCCACTAATCACAATTTTAATTGATACCTTATAATCAAATGACTATACAAAAGCAGACTCATGGCTACGGAAGAATGGAGAAGACAAGCTATTACACTCTCTTTTAAGTTTTCAGACACAGAGTTAGGGTCATTTCCACGCCCATGAAGTCAAAGTCCGGAAACCTCCAGATGGATAGGCAATAATATAGAGTAGGAATTTTGAGCCCATGTGTAAGGCTGAGAGTCTAAACCAAACATCAGAGAATTAGGGCCGTCAGTGTGGAGAACTTGGAGACAGACTTCAAGTCTGCAGTTGACCGCATGTGACCCTAGGACTGCTGTGGTGTGACTCGAACTCTGAGGGAAGATCGTGACACACACCACTCCACCACCACCACTCCACCAC
>VCRD01004668.1:0-39368 GCA_006783055.1 Trinorchestia longiramus
ACAGGCAAAAGTTGGGTTTAACCCACAGGCAAAAGTTGGGTTTAACCCACAGGCAAAAGTTGGGTTTAACCCACAGGCAAAAGTTAGGTTTAATCCACAGGCACAAGAATAGAATAGAATAGAATAGAATAGAATAAGGCAATAGGAACGAGCCGTTTGGCCCATTCTTGGTTCAATACCGAAGTCCCATGCCGTCTTAAGTAAATCCATCAGTCATGCACGTACACTCTAACCACGTAAGTCAATTTAGTCGTGTGCACACATATCACTCACGCACAGGCGTTTATGTCACGAGCATTTATCTCAATCATACATTAACCTTAAGGAGTTAGGGACATAGTTAGTAGGATGTAGTACTGGGGGGGTTCGTAATCCAATTCACTCGTCTTCTGAAATTAATTTCATTTTGTTTTCAAAAGCAATTGTTGCGACAAAGAACCATTTCAAAAATCTTTCCTTTAACCCTCTCGATCCGGCTTTTGCTCTCTGGTGGAACATATATGTCCTAACAAGATCGAATGGATTAATCGAACTTTTAACGAAAAAAGTAGTAATTATACATACTTAAAATAAAATCAAAACGCCTGAATTTTTTTCGAAATATTTATGTACTCATACAGTGTACAGAGAACGGGCAATCTTAATACATATTTGATATACATTTTGGAGAACAGAATTTTCGTACCCGTGGGTTTAATTCTCTAGCATTGTGTTGGGAGATGAAGGGAGAAATAGGAGAATTGTATGAGCTAGATGAAGACTAAGTCCCAGACTAAATAACTTTAACAGTTATTTGAACTATCCGAACAAATTGAGAGACAAAAATTTCAACTTAAAAAAGCAGATACCTTCAGTTACGGTCTCACCTGTCGACGATGCGTCGCACGGCGCTGCTGTAGTCCCCCCAGGCGTCTGCGAAGAATGGGTCCTCAAAGAAGCCTCCCCGGCGGGATACGGAGAGGGGACGCAACTCCCCACGCGTCTCACACACCATCTCTAAAAAATGAGGTATTGTTGGTTTGTGTGGTAAGTGATATTAATTTCTAAATTGATGAGAAACAGCATGAACTTTAATATGGGTACTGTTTTAAATTTTATTTTACGAAAGATAACTCGCAAAAAACTTAAAGTATAGAATTAAATTTTCAAACATTAACGGTAACACTTCATTGTTTAAGGTTTATTAACTCATGCTCACTTCGGTGCACATCTACAATATAGTCAAGCAACTAATCGGCTGTCAGGATAAAATGACTCCACTGTATGTCAGGTCAAAGAGAGAGAAAACTTTCAGAATCTCACGTCAATTACGCAATATCACATTTTTACCGCAGTAAATGTTCACACTGAAACGTAGATAAAATGCATATTTCAGAGCAAATGAAATTGAAGTGTTTGAAAGGATGAAAAACATGGGGGGTAGTAGGAGAGTAGAAACGATTAAAAACTTAAGAAATTGCGTAAAATAACAAAACAGGAAAAATTACTTCAATTATCACATTTACAGTAGAAGACAATGTGGTCATTAAAAATGCATGTAAAACTTTACTAGGACAAGATAAACAGTCCTTGACCGATCCTAATTATTTATAGATCTTCAAAGCCTCTTGTTCTATGTCTTTTTTCTATTACACTAACCAAGAAATTTTTATACTACTTTATTGCGATTTTTCGTAAAATATTTGTGACTCACCTAAAAACTGAGGCAATAAAAAACATTAAAATTTAAATTTGGAATTAATAAAATAAGTCAACAGAAAAGAGCAGTTTGTATCATTCTTAGGTTGCTACCTAAGTCCCTTTTCACGTAAAAGCACGAAATTGTAGAATCAATTTTAGTCACGCACATGCGCCGCAATCATACTCATGCCCCAAGATATACGAATATGTATGGAATCAGTAAAATTGTTCAAAGTGCATTAGTGTGCGTAACTTGAGAATCCAAGATACTCGAAATAATGCAAATGATTCGTAGAAATAATTGAAAAGCCCTTCAAAAAGAAACGTGACATATTTCAAGCATTTCAATGAATCAAAAACTAAAATTACTCAGAAAAATAACAAATCAGATAAACCACTCAGTTTTTCTCGTAGATTTAACGAGACAACAGTCTTTCCGTGATGACTACAGCTACTGGAAATGATGATCAACATAAAAGCCATACGAGATTTAGGAATGAAACATACAATGGAATACTGCATATGTATATACACTGTATACACCCACACATACATATAATCAATAAAGAAGACGTCCATAAGCAAAGATTTACGCACAACATATCTCTCGTTCTCGCGGGGAGTGAGTAAATGATAAGGACATGGAAAAATATAACTTCTGTTACGCCTTAAAAATGAGTTCAGTGCAGACTCCTACAACACACATTGCCGACTTTGCGGTGGGTTGCCACGAAAACGCAAGAAAAACGCAATAGTTGCAATACACAGCTGTAATTAAGGGTAAGTACCTTGAACATTCGCTTTATAAGAATTTATATTCTTATGTGCAAGATACATAATATTGTGCATTAGATACATCACAATTTACATCACATTAATATCATGTACATCAAATATTTTGCATGTATTCTCATGTACTCTGTATTTAGAATGGTGTGTATTAGAGACATCACTATTTACATCAGATTGTCTTAATGTACATCATATATATCACATGCTCTTACACATGGTGTGACAAGAATTATTGAGAGCAGTATATTGTGTAACGATTGCTAAATATGAAAAATGATGCCGTAAATCATAAGTAACATTTCCGGTTACCGTACGAAAAGAATGTAAAAACAGCAGAAAAAGATGAGTGTGAGTCATAAATAACATCTTAGCAGATCACTAATACATACACTATTTCTGTTCCTTGTATATTACGCTACTCGTCACACATCTGTGTAACGCAGAATTGATCCTTTAATATTTTTCATCTCGCATGATACATAACCTTTTTTTGCGTTATCAGTCTTCTTTCTGACGAATCGCTCTAGGTAATGAGGCCGGAAGGGTGGCCGGCCTTGCGTCCCCGACCGCTGGACAAACACGGGTCCTCTTTGATGTCGGACTCTATCCGTACAAGGGGCGTAAGAATTTTGGTTCGTCGAGGAAGAAAGAAACTATGACGATAACTTTACACCAGAGTAATGGTCCTTTACCATTAATAATAAATTACCTTTTCACTAATGAGAATTTGTTTTCCTTATTTTTTTCGTGCTTCAACACATTTGTGAAAAAAAGGAATGCAACAGTTGAGTGAATAAACAGCGATGTTTAATTTTTGCCCCACTCAAATTATTTTTATGAACCACAAGTGAATGAGATTTCGAATTACTTGTATTTTTAAAATAAAGACACTGCATGTTGCAGCGAATCATTTTCATCATTTAACACTGTATCCCGGCTCTCTACTATGCAAGTTACTCATTTAGGTGTTACTGCTTGAGGTCACCCTTTATAAATGGATTTTGTAGAAAAATAGGCTGAATAATAGGTGAAATAATTGATTTTCATCTGCATTAATTAAAAACGTATTTCATTTAAAACACTGTATTTTTAAAACATTCCAGCTACACTTTTACGAATTTTGAAAACTGTGATTTACATTTGAAAAGAGCAGTGACTGTTGTGCAAACTAGTGCTTTGTACTTAAATTCAAAGAACAGTGAAATAAATTCACGTTTACAGGTGGTTCTAAGCACAAGAATCTGACGACGCAGAACAAAGGCATGGGAATTTTCAAAATTTCTCATCGACCGGAAATCAGCGGAACCCTGAAAGCCAACTAACAAAGCTCAATGAAATCATGCAAAATGCCCGACAACAGCGATTTGGAATATGAAAAATCATCGTTACGGAAGTCGATATCCGTATGCAGACTGAACGCAAGACTTGAGCGCGGCGCAAGTTTAGTCTTGCTGTTCATACTTAGATACTTAGAATTATAAACTTCAGCAGAAGAGTTCGAGTCCGTACATTGAAATCAGAAAATTATACAAATAAAAATTAACTTTGTTCGTTGTATTCATTAAATATTCAGCAAAAAATCATGTGAAAAATGCTTAGTCCAGAAACCCAAATCGTAATATTTAGTCTTGAAAAAACAAGGAGATTTTTTTTTCGCGAGCACTAAACATGATTTATAACAGAAGATCTCTCAATTAACAATGCAGAGTGTACACTAATTGCAAGAAACTAAAGCCAGCAGCAAAACTTCATTTTCAAATCATTATGAACTCTACGCAAAAATTCAATACACTCAAAACCAAAACTTGCCACGATGCGAAGCAAGAAAATGCCTAGAGCCATTGGACCCGAAGCACAGTTTTACCTTCTAATTCTTTATCTGGCAACAGCACAACATTTAAGAATTTAAAAGAGAGATAACTACTCGTAGTAGAAAAATTATTATTTCGTTAAATAAATTCTGTAAAAATCATCGAACACAAAACGTTGAATGCCAAACTCGATTCCCAGGTGCGTAAGCAGACGCTGCAGATGATGAGACTTTCAGTGAGATAAAGACTACGAAGAAATTATTAATAGGAAGTACCTGACAGGTACAGGAGGTCTCTACTTTTCCCACACAAAAATAAAAAGTGTGACCGAGATTTTCGACACTTCGCTAACGATACACACGATACACTCGTAACTGAAGACAATAATAACAGATTATTTTGAAGTTAACCGAGCCTGAACTGCAGCAACTACAGTAACATACAGATAGTTATTTCCAACACTGACATGTATGTAGTTTTACACATTGCGAGGACAACAAAAAAAATCTGATGCAAAATTTTCTCATCAGTATAAATTCGAATGGTAGAAGCGAGTGTTGTATAATAAAAAAAAGTGGTCTGTGTAAAATATCATTGATATTTGTTCTTCTACTCTCAAGTTATAGGCCCCATGATGGCAGAAACGTAATTTATAACGGTAACCCTTTTTGAATTACGTAAAACACTCGTCTGGAACGTACGCTAAAAATACGCAAATCACTTTGATCAGTTAACTTTTCTAACGTCAATTATCACGCTGTTATCCACTTGACTGCAATCAAATTACTTCATGAGCCCAGTTCACAATAGTTTGGGAAGATATTTATGTATCAGAAAGTTGACGGAATCAGTCTAGGTAGCCCACGCTGTATATCCTCTTTAGGCGAGCTTACGCCGATTCGATCGTATCCCCGTCTATGAACATAGACAGTCTCCCAGTTACCACGCTAATGTCGCAGCCCATTTGTCTACATATATAAGAGATTTGGCATATATATAAGAGACAATTGGTTTATTTTTACAAATAGAAATTTTCTTTGGACCTTTTACTGTTGAAATTCATCATGATGAATTCACACTTTTAATCGCGAAAAGAAATGTTTTAAATTAGTTTGACCAGTAACCTGGCTACCACTTAGTATAATTCCAAAGATTTTGGAAATTGATTTCGTGTCACGCTAAGAATAGATTATCACTGACGGTCTTGGTTTCAGTTCACTGGTAAATTAATACACTCATTTTTGTTGTACAAGTGCACCATAATAAGTCACTTTAAAAAAAAATTAGAGATCCAGAACCTTATATACTAGAGTCTGTATCGTAGATACCGAGTTCGGCGGTATATTGCGGCTCAAAAATACTGTATTCTAAGTGTTTATTACTGTCACAAGAAAAATAAGTTACCTTTGAAATAAGCTTAACACGTTGACTCCGAAGTGGTATGTATGTGTACCACTGAGGTTAGGTTCTGTAATTTTTTCAGATCCTTCTAGTGACTATTCTTACAAAGTGAAGTTTTACACCAATCAGGCAATCGGAGGCAACGTGTTAAGCATGGAAACTCAACTCGAACAAAATAAAAAGACTGAATCGAGAGCGAAAAGAAAGAGCGAGAGAAAGATTATCTCAAGAAAGATTTATAAATATTTTTTGCCATCTTTTTTGTTGGCACGGGTACACTGGCGCGAAAAATTGAGACATACCGAAATGCATGCTAGGATAATAACCAAGAGTGGACGCTCTTTTTTAATTGATAATGCGAAAACGAATGTTTTAAATTAGTTTCACCAGTAACCTGGCTACCGCTTAGTATAAGGCCAAAGATTTTGGAAATTGAGTTATTGTTTTCGGAATTGTGATTTTCTTGATAAGCTTCAAAGAGATAATAGAGGATATTTCAGAATAAAATTCCGGAAAAAAATACCAATATGGATTGAAACATGTCCAACCGAAAGAGAGAAGCAGCAAGACTTCGACAGCTAGAAAGACGTTCGTCCGATGGAAAACTGATTCTCTTCCCAAGCCCAAAACTGATTCGTTTGGGAACAAATTATTAACGGGCATTGCGCTAGTATATATAAAACTGAATATATTGCATTGCGTTCTTATATGTAATCTTATTTAACATCTTTCAAACAGTATTCGCCATCATTTTTGATGGTACGGGTATTATCACAAAATCTCTACCGTCATTTTTTACGGCTGGGTACACTAGTAATATTATAAATAATTCGAGTGTGTAATGAACTGAAAACACGTCTTCAAATAGACCTCGTACATAGTACGCAGGGTGTGTGGTAAGTAAGGTATGCTTCATTATCGGTATTACTGCCACGCTACCAACACTGATGTGCTGAAAAAAGTTAGAAAAATCTGTATCCGTACAGGCCTCTTACTTACGGCCCACTCTGTATATAAGTACAAAACTGCTTTCATTATATAAGGTTGATAAATCAATGAATAGAGGAATAAATATACAACGGTTTTCATTATGTATGATGATGAGGAAAACACGAACAGTCTCTCTTGTCTCTAATGTTCTTTCGTTAACGGGGAAAATGTGTCTTTGAAGTACTTGAAAATCCTACGAGAGTGTAGTTGATACTATCCTTCTGCAGCTAAGATAATTGAAAAATTGTCCTACATGACAATTTTTTACATAGAAATGATGAAGCTTTTCACAATTCTGTATTGAAAGAGAGCATCGATACCTCGACTTGTTCATGTTCTGAACGAGGAGCCAGACGCAAATCTTGACACAGCTATGCATTTGGAGTAAGAAGTAACGGAAATTACACCATTTTAACATCAGAATAAAGTACTCAAGTCCCGTTTCAAATCCGTCAATTTCAATTTAAAGCAAGGCAAGTTTAATTTAAAATGATCCAACTTCAAAGAAGCATTACTTAACTTCATGTTCCAATTCACAACAACGAATATACTCGTACTTCAATAAAGTGCTGGTATTACATGTATACTCCTATTATTTGTGTCAATATGCCTAGGGGTTACAGATATTTCATGAATTTGCGTTAGTGTTAAATATGGATAAATGTAGACCTCAATTTATAGATAGAACAATTGTTAAATCAATGATGAAAAGAACTCAAATTTTCTACTTGTAAACTTGCAGCTACGAGCAAACCTGAAACTAAAAAATTTAGGCATGGATGACCTCACTAATAAAAAACGATCTTTTTTAATTTTTTAGGATGATTTTTCAAGGCGGAATTTTATTTAAAGAAAATTTTCTTTGCTGTTATGATACATAAAAACTTAGTACTTCATGAACTGATGGTGAACATTTGTTAAATTATATGTAAAAGAATATCTTTTTATAAATGATTGCTAAACACGTGTTAGGGTGACCATGTAAATACTTCAATAATATGCGGCGATATATTAATAAATGAGCGTTCGTACGAGTTTCACTACTTTTGAATATAAACGCAGGTTATATTAACCTACCGTAATTGATTAGTGTTAAATATGCACAAATGTAGGTAATCATAATATGAGTGCCAATTAGGCGGCCTTCAAATCTAATTTGGTTATTTTGAATTTAACTTGACACTTAATAAAATTCACCTTCACTTATATTAATTTAAACTTGGACTTGAAGGACCTAATGTGCAGTGCATGTGATAATGTGGTGAAGTGCATGTGGTAATGTGGAGAAGTGGATGTGGTAATGTGGTGCGATGCTTTGTCTGTGTTATTTCAAAGTACCTGTGGGGAAACATCAATAAACACGTTGGTGACTACATGCATTGGTATGCTTTAAACAGTCTTTCATTGCGCATCTCTGTTCAGGTTGTAGATTTATCCATACATACATTCTCACGTTATTACATTAGATGCAGCGACTGTGGAATTCTGAACCATCAAATCTTCATTTTTTTAGTTTTTTGTAACAATTTTAAAAAATTTCTTAACTTATCAACGTGAAATCATATCCCTCGTCCCATCACGACAACTTGAGTTTGTAGCCCATATTGTACGGTTGGTTAATTGTGTTAGAAAAAGAACATGGTGTGAACACTGCTCTTCAAAAACTAAAATGAGTTTCGAAACTAAAGCCTCCCTCAAATTAGATAATTACAACTAATGGGCAAAAATAAACACAGATAATATACTAAAAAATTAGTTTTCTTATATTCACACGTTATTACCATCATTTCTCACTTCAATTAACTATTACATGACTTATATTATTATTATTATTATGAGTGAGATATGCTAACGTTCCCTAAACAATATTTTCAAGTTCATTCCAGTTTGATTTAACCCTTTAGCGAGCAATTTTTTTCTAGTTTGTACGTCTAAGCTCACAAAGACCGTCTGTACACTGATGCAAGCAAGCACGCTGAGAGTCAGGCAGCCAAAAGAACGACGCTGTAACATGCCGCCGCGTTCAAACCTAGTAGCAGCCTCATATTGCTCACTGTTTAATTACTAAAACAATTCTCAAAAAGACCGTAAAAGAGGACCGTATGGTCCTTATCGTCGCTAAAGGGTTAAGGTAACATCCTGATGTTGTCACTCCCGCGCAACTTGCGGGTGCATTGCACTGTGAGCGTAGCAGTGCCTCAGTTGCAGGTGTGGGCGGGCGCCACGAGGTGGGTGCGTCGATGTCGTACGGACGAGGCCTTTATCCAGAGTTCATCAGAAGACAAGTTTACTGGCCGACCTTCCGAATTAGATTAAATTTGCCCGCTGCGTCAGTTTTTACGCTATGCTTAAATATCCATCCATGAATACGAACGAGCATGCAGGAGGCAGTCCGGTCTACCCACGCAATGTCAGCACACCAGTGCGCTATGATGAAAGTTTTATTGATGTCGAGATCTGCGAGTCGTTCTCAACTTTAAAAAAGGAAGATAACTCTTACCCCAAGAAAGCAAGTTCTGCGACATGAGTTATAAAATGCAAAAATTTATTAACATGCAATTAATCAATAATATGAGCAAGGAAATGTAAAAAATAATGAACGTATGAATTAAAATAAAATGTGTTCTAAATGTAAAAATTAATGAACATTTGATCAGAGAAAACATGAACCATTAAATGGAAAAATTCAATAACATGTAATCAATGGTCAATATGAACTGTAAACTGTACAATTAATAAACGTGTAATTAAAGAAGAATATGAACCATATAGTATTCAAACTTAAAACCTTCAATTATTTCAAAACATTTTAAAACTTTTTCTTAGCATATTGTCAGTGCAAGGACGTGGATACTTACCAGAAAGTAAATTAAATCAGGAAGGAAAGATCGTTATGAATTACACTTCGAATAGGACAGTGACTAACGTTGAGGTAAACCACATGAACGCAATCTAAGGATGAATGAATTACACGTGTAACTCATATGATCGATGCTCCTAAACTTTGGCTTGTATTAATCCACAGCTGTGAACAGTTTTATTGACATTATAGTTCAGATAAGGATCAATTATAGGTAATCTTTTCCACACATACTTGAACAGTGCCACGGTAGGAACTGTAGTAAATGCACGTTTCGTTCCAATTAACATCGATATTGGAGCTTTTAAGTTACTGATACATAGTTCTGAATCAATAAAAACATCAAATCTACTATCCAATATGGCGGTTCATCCGAGCCTGAACGTCTACCATAAACAACCGATAACAAACTTCAACTCTTTAGAAAAAAGTAGAGCACACAAAATAACAGGAAATTTAGGACCTTAAATTTTCAAAATTTCAACCCTGCGTTACTAATTAGACATTTGAGATCATGAAATTAAAAAAAAAAGGAAGTGGGAAATTTATAAGTTAGTTAATATTTTTAGTTCACTGATAGAGCATCGTAAGGTAAAATAAACGGCGAAATACGTGTGCATAATACATAATGTACTAGTATACCTAAAATTCCTTGGTTTTTGTGGATAACCCTGTGGATAAAAAAAAATTATTCGAACAAACTCGTACGCCCCAAGGGCTTCATGTTTCCATATTGTGCATAATGAAAGTTTGCATAAAAGTTCAGTAACAGATCTATTGCTCTACTGTCCTATGATCCCGTTCACAGGCACTGGTCTTTTTACGACGAGTTATTCATCAATGTTGTTAGTTTTTTAAAGGAAGATTTGACGGAGCTCATTAGCAGAAGAAAGCAGTAGATGAAAGGTGGAGTAACTATCCCGTACGTATGCTACGAGGACCATTTTTTCACGATCAGCAGAAAATCGGTGTCGTTTAAAAACGTTAAACATAAAAAATCAATATCCACCTGAACAAGATGCACGACTGCATTCAATAACACATTGGAAGTAAATAAAGCGTCAAACAAAACGTGCCTCGTCACACAGAAAGCTTTCCTACAAAGTCGAATGAATAGCAGCGATAAAAATCGACCATGAAGGATCAAAAGGGAGACTTAAAAGAAACAAAGAAAGCTTTAACTCGATTTAAAACTTCACCGCTAATGCTTCAGATCTAATAGAAAATAATATTTGAGGCCTCGGTAAAAAGTAAATCTCCTACCCCAATAGCTGGAGGTAGTTACAAAAAATTAATTAATCGTACAAGTTCGATACAGGGACACAGTTCAAAAGGTTTGAGTGTGAGAAACCAACCACAACCTTCAAACACTCAAAGTCCTTTCAAAAACGGAATTTCTTCGAGCTCTCACTCGAACAATGAATACGCCAACGCCAACATGGAACTCCAGAACAAAGACTCTCTAAATTTGTCACAACGTGATTTGCCATGCACCTAATAAGGGAGGAAAAAAATCAGGTCTGTACAACAATAACACCCATAATTCAACGGATAATCATCAACACAACGGTTTTAACTTTTTACAATCGCACCCCTAATGTTTTCCACTGCTCATAAAGCTCTCTACTTTTAAGGCAGTGAGCTGGTTGAGAAACTATCCGAATGAAAAATTGAGTTACACTCGAGTCAATTTGAATCATTACTGAGTTACTACTGACTACTTGAGTTAAGTTAAGGAGTAATTTTTTTCCTTGACTACTAGAAGCTGTATACCCCGCGGGTCATTTAGTTGTTTTGTGGTTTCACTCATCAAATTTCTTGTAATTCATCCTACTCTTTAATTATAAAAAATATTTTCATTTTTAATCAAACTATCAATTTTCCATTAACCGTCCTTGGTAAGGCCGTATTTTTCCTTGACACAATTTTATTTATAAAGTAATACCCTAGGCCTCCCTGCACGAGTTTCAAGAATGGCAGATAGCATCAAAGAGAACCACGCGTAAAGTTCACAGAAATTATATTTTCCAATTAAAAAGAGGTAAATCAGCTAACTCTTGCATTGCCTTTCTTTGCAAGAGACGAAGAAGTTAATAGAGAAAACAAAAGCTTATGCAACTACAAAGCTACTCTCACAGCATCCTGCAAAAACTATCACTGTGAGACGAGTAGAAAGAGGATCTACGATATGCTGGTAAAGCTAGACGCAAGTTGCACCTAATATTTTGGGCCCAAGAACAGTTCCAAAAAGTGCTGTCATTGCAAGGAGCATCCCAGAATACAAGTTTACTGCCTGACAAGTGTATATCGAAATTACAGTTTCAATCTAAGTTCTATGTACCACGTATTCCCTACGAATCGTAATTACGTGGAATACTAACAAAAAATTAGATCAAAGCATTTGAACTGAGATGTATTATCAAACCCAAAATCACGGCTTGAACATAATTTGAAGCTCATAACTGAATAAATGCCAAAGTTTCAATAGCAGCCCATCTGCTTAGTGATTTCGGAGCCTCTACATATACAAAGGTTTAAATCACATTAGGTCACAGGCAATTTTTGTGCTACTTCCACACCACTGTTGAATTTCTATAATTTAATAGAAAGTTTTCAATGCTGCTATATTTTAAACTACTTTAATAGGATCCTCGATTCGTGATTTTTTATTCTGACGTGTACTTTTTTCGTACAACACAAAATTTGCCAGTGAAATGAAAATTACTTGAGTACACTTTCTCTTAATATAATCTCATTAATACTAGAAAAAATATAATGGTTTCAGTGAGTTACATTAGAAAATACTGAAGGCTTATGAACAGGGAAGACACGCAAAACACAATTTGTAAAGAAGGAGATATCAACCTGAACTAAAGTCGTTGACTGTTAATAGAAACGGCCGAATTTGTGGTCACAACAAGCGTAAAAAATTCTTGGCACCAGAATAACTAGAGTCGATCAAGTTGACCTAGATCTTTCTTGCAAGGGTCGTACATAGTAGCGTGTTTGTTGAGCAAGGCATGCATGAAAGTCAAAGCTTCTGGCCAAGTCCAACTTGTGATAATCGCATGTCTACATACGCGTGAGTGATGTACATAGGTGACAATGTACACCACTTTCTCATATTCTGGTCACACTGACCTTCTCGATGAGTGTTTGTTAAGAGTAACGTGTCTCAGAAAGCGTGGTCTTAACGCCTCTCTTTCATTCGATGTAGCTATGCATTTTAGTTTAATCAATGAATAGCATAATATTCCATTGAATGCTATTCTTAACAAAGTGTGTTAGCAATGTAACTGCAATTTAATTAGACTAATAATATTCCTGGCATCGCATTTTTTAGAAGTGTTTGAGTACAATAAATATAGCTCCATTAGCAACAGAGCAATATGAGATCATAAGGCCCAGAATTCAGTGCTTGAAGGCGCTTAGTGCATAAAGACAAAGCAGGAATGTAAGAATGTAGGCTGAAACTCGAGGTCGAATTCCTCACGAAAACTAAAAGAAGAAATGCAAAGAAAACAAGAAATCTGTTGCTGTCTCTTACGACTGATGCAATGCTCGGATGAGTTTATCATACACCTATAGTTTAGTGCCTATATTACTTTTGTAATTTAATAAACAATCAGAGCTGCATGTTCCTGTATCATAACTCTTTAGTTTTCACAAACAAACATTGTGTCTATACACTGCAAGTAATGACTTTCAAAAACTAAATGATTTTTATTTAGAATGTTCAGCACGGCTATTTTCATAATAAGCCTTAATGATCGAAAACATCTCATTTTTTTTATCGTAAGTCTTACAAATTCGTCTGGACAGCTAGGTGCATTTGTGTTGCTTTGAACCTTTGACTACCAAAACTGAGAACAATAAATCGACAAAAACATTAAAATATTCATTAAAATATTCAATTTTCTTACAGCGCTACTTAAGATATGTTACCCTTCACACGCTCACACATCACACTTCATTCTACGCCTAAAGGTCGTGTGCATTTACAAATACTCCACAGTCCTGCACACCTCTAAAATATGTGTGCACACATCTGCCAACACAAACAGAGCTTCAGAACAATAAGACTAGAGTTGTTGTTCAGCCCTGTCTGACAGCTGCAATCGGAAGCAGGAAGTTGCAACGCTAGCTCGGACTTGTGATGCGACCCAACCTTCAGTAAGCCCACACGGTCGTGTCTGAGTGAGGTATGGGGCCGATTATCCATGACCTTCTGAAAAAAAGGCTTCTTATCCTACCACTGCCATCACGAACAAGGTACCCAAATGATAAGGGTGCAATTAAAACATTTTTGGAGTAGGCAAAGATACGAGTACAGAGAGCAGGTGAATTTTCCTGACAGAGCACACGAGGATTATTTGTGGAGTCTTACGGAATAAATGTAGGCGAGGGAGGAATCGAGCCCGTTTGTTTAATGAGTGAAAAAAAGTGTCTTAAGCACGTACTACCATGGACGCTTGACAGTTTTGAGCGCAGTGATACATGGAACTTACAAACAGTGAGGAACTCTGTAACAACATGAAAACTTCTCAAAAACTTTCAGACTCAAATGGATTAATAAGACTGAATTTAAATTCTATGTACGAGGTCCAGCTGCAAATATATTAACTTAACGAATCGAAAATCGAACGAAAAATTTCGTAGTCTAGATTACAATTAGACATCAACATGGAGATGAATACTACATGGAAAATAGTTCTTGAATTTTGACATCGATTCTTAAATTCAAATTACATACTGCAAATACAGCGCTTAGAGGCATAACTTTTTCTTAATACAGGGTGTCTCAAAAAAATGTACTCACACTTCGAATGACGAGATCCTTTATTTATGAACATACAGTGAAATAGAATAGCTTCGAATACAGAAGACAAATGTGATTAAAGAATCATGTTCGCAAATGTTCGAATTGATGACCATTATTGCAACACAAAGAAGACAGCATGTTAGCAACGGTTAAAGGGTGAGTACATTTTTTTGAGACACCCTGTATTATTAGGGAAACTTCTCAAGAATTATAACGAAATAAAACGTACATGGATGAGTCATATATAGATCGGAGCGTGTGTTGCTGAGAGGAATAAAACGACATTTGAATTATTTTTTAAGTAACACGGAAAAATAACGTCGCTGTAAGCAAAACTAGGAATTATTCAATCACTAGACCGTGAGTGTAGTGAAAATAGACTACATAGAATCTAAAAAATGATATAAACAAAAACCATAGTCCCATAAATTTATTCCTGATTAATGATGTTATAGACTTAGTTGTTAATAGCTTCCATCACCACAAACGAATTAATCAACGTTTATAAAAGTGTGCAAATTTGATCGAAAACGCTAAACGCCAGCACAGATATTCAAACCTTGAACCTTCAGTAGGGTTCAAAGTGACCCTCGAGGTCTAAAAAACGGAACGGCTTTCAAGACTGGCTGCTAACTTCCCCCTCATGGCGGTGTGGAACTTACTTTGCGGAAAACGATTTCTAACTTCCTGATTATTGCCAAGCGAGGAATATTTCTTCAATACAATGAATGCATAGTGTCAACGATACCATCCAGCATAACATTCAACATAAATTGCTCGGTATTCATACATCTGTATAAAATGAGCGTTGATAATATCAATTCAAATGACTGACAGCGGAAAGTACGTCAATTACACGGCACGGGCTCTAAGGTTGATCAAGACGATACGATGACTCGGAGATTATTAGTTTTACATGAACAATGGAAAAGTATTGGTCAGAAAAACAATACCTAGGAAGTGAAGTACGGGGAACCAAAATGATTGTGTCTTATTTCAGACATACAAAATTTCATGTATTTCACAATGTTTTTAAGTTTGAAGAGAATTAACTTTTGTTTTGCATGAAAAAGGGCATCCTGAAGTAAATATGTTAAAAAATAATCTGTATAAATATTTTTAGTGATAAAATAATTTAAAATATCCTGTTAAAACATTCAATAAACAGAACCATTTTTTAAAATACATAAAATTTGAGCTCGTATGAAGGGGAACAAAGTTTCAAAACTCAACAGACGACAACTCGTTTCAACGGGCTACCTTTAAAAATGTATAGCAGGCCTCACCAACAAGCTAAAAAGCAGAGCATATTCATCCACACCAGAAGGTTCAAATTGAACAAGAAATCAAATCCTAACGGTATAAGGCTTAACGTACAGTGCAAATGTTGTGTTCAGTAATGGTCATGGATGACAGAGCAGGACGAGTTGGCTTCCGTCTCTCCAGCTACAGGTCGCAACCTCGACCGACTTGCTAACACCCACGACAGCGTCACGACACCCAGAACTCCTTTCTCTTGCCTCGGAGGCTGGTGAACCACAGCGGGGGCGTGTGTTTCACCGAGTCTATTTTATTTCAATGTCTACAAAAGGTAACTATCGCTACCCTAATGTTCAAAGCACACAAAGTTAACTTTGCTGCAAAAACGACGGTTGGTAGCGGCACAGAGTTACAGTTAGTAGAAAAAGTATCGAAATATTTCTAGCTAAGCACTCATTTCGTTAGATGTTGTCTTGGCCACACCGAAGCAAACTTGAGCTTATGAATTGGGTTCTCTAAAAAGTCAATTTGATTTTATTTTTAGGACGAACAGGCTATTTTGGCAAACCAAAAACTTATAAATATATCTAGGAAGCCATTAATCTAATAGTACAGAATATCTATGAACGGATTATTATTCTCGCTTATTTCTTCCTCGCGATGTATCTTCATTGTTAAAATTATAGTTCGAGATTTCAATTTGCTGTAAAGTCTCACATAAGGTAAAATCAGAAAAATTCTATGCTAAATTACTAAATTTCATATTGCGAGCTAAAGAGCCGCGGTCTCAACCCTGGGGCTTTACTGCACAAAGATCGGATCATGTCCGCGATGAGGGAAAAAGTTTTTGGAACAAGTTTTTGTACCGCACGTATAAGCTAAACTGTGCACGACTGAACACGTAACACGCATAAACTCATGCTTCCGCGTGCGGGGGCTCTCCCCTCAAGCAACGCGTCATCAAACTTGCATAGCACCAAGTGTTACTATCACTATAATTTTTCAGCAATCCAAGCGGTGGCTGCTTCCAGCAAAGTAAATATGTTCATATTCTGGTCTAAATTTAACATATTCACCGTACTTAGTAGAACTGTTGTCTTGAAAAAATACAAGAAGCACAAACTATTATGAAAAACTTGATTTGGGAATTGAGAATAGAGTTCAAGGAAGATAGAAAATAATAATGAATATTATGAATTGGAAAGAGCTGTACAGAACTCACAATTCTCAAGCTTAATGCCACATCCTTCGAACACAAGCGCAATCCCAGGATTTTATTACTGGTTTTGTCATTCCTGTATTCAATTTTAGTACCGTTGGAAATTCAAATGTACATTAACAACAAAAAATCACGGATGCTGCATATGTTACTAATTGTTTGGTAACTTTCATATATACAAAATCGAAAACACGCAGCGTAGAAAACCTACATTGCGCAGCTAAATAGACGAATAGCGAGGTGCAGTCTAACAAGAAGCATACAGACACAACCCACGCGAATGTTTTACATTCAAACTCTTAGGGTCACAATCATTTCGTGATTTCCGCATTGAGGTCTCTTGTTTTTCGTGAGAAACTTTATACTGGTGTGGCGATATGGAATAAAATATGCCAACTTTTTATTATTTGTTTAATGAAATATATGTAGAAATGCTTTGCCTACTAGTATTTATTCAATGATTACTTTAATGACGAATTCTTTTCTCACTCAAAATATACGTACATCCTTGGTTTCAAATGCATGGTTTTTCTGCATGCTGTTTTTCCGTTATTCTCAATTGATGCTTGTAAATGACAAGTAATGAAATACAAGAAAACATGGCCTGATCGCACTCCGAGGTACCCTAGTCCACATGAATGAAATGATGAAAAGGTTCCCAATTTTTAAATGGTAGTCGTGAGAAAGATAATGAATACACACAGAAAATTTAACTCTCATTCTAATGATCACGGACTTAATGATTGGAAGTAATTCACCTCATTTTGGCTGATGAATCACAAATACAATGCCCTATTAAATAGATTAATCACACTCCTAACAGTTGAACAGTTAGGTGCAACACTGAGCAATATAATTTAATGAAATCCTCACATTGAAATACGAGAATCATCCTACCGCTAACCTCGATTACTTGGCATAATATTAACCTTAGTACTTGCCATTTACACTGATGACACAACACTGGTGACTAGAGTATAACAAATTGACACTCGCAAATGAAACCTTAAACAAAATCCGCTATTTCTTCCCATCACACGCCAATAGTTTTAATCGCGTTCCCACGAGTGATAGACTACTTTGATCCACATCGTGGCACTATCCCTAGCTCCATGAGCCTCCAATCTTGATAGCACACAAATGACCTCGCAATGTACTCGTTTAAGTACACGTGTAAGCTTTACTGTTGTTTATAAACACGATTCCTATTTAATCACTTTTACACCTGCTCTACTCATCCCCCTACTAAACTAAACCCTAGATATCGCTCAAGGTTGCAAATAACCTACATCGCTGTTGAGGTTTAGCTTGCCAGTCGCTGCTCTATGCGTTCCTACCGTTTTTGTATGAGCTATAACTCTTCTCTTGTATCGTTTCCTTTTTCCAATGTCCCTATTTTTTTTTGTCCAATAGCATGAAGTAGGTTTCTAAACACCTGTGATTTACTCCGCCCACTCTGCGATCAAATTGAAAGTTACAGAATAGCGTACTTCTTAACACGTTGCCTCCGATTGTCTGACTGGTGTAAAACTTCACTTTGTACGCATAGTCACTAGAAGGATCTGAAAAAATTACAGAACCTAACCTACGTGGTCCACATACGTACCACTTCGGAGTCAACGTGTTAAGAGTCACAAGGTTTCTCCAATAAATCTCATCGCGTTTGACGTATGGTTGCTGTGCAAGCATACACTGCTGACGCTTCGATTCTAACTGCCCGGTTTATCAAGTGTTTAGCCTTTTCCCGACGCTCCGAACGAGCTAGAACTTCCCATGTGTCCAACACTCATGAGACACATTACACTCCATGAAGTGAGACACACAGGCACACTTTGTGAGACACATATGAGATGAAGCACACTTATGCTTCACTACACTGGTACTAGTGACTCGTGTGAAATACATAACCTCAGCGCAGATTGTTAGGTGCATATCTTCGTACAAAAAATACACTGAACAGATATAGTTGAATGAAAATACGGCTGAATATGAGATGCACGAAAGCGTAGCTGAATAAAACAATCTATCAGTTAACTTTCTGTTCCTTGAGGAAATTCATAAAGGAATTTAACGTATGGAATTCACAGAAGAAAAATACGCATTATCTGAAGTTTGTTACGTAAGTCATACGGGACATGTGAAGGAAATGTTTTCAGTCCCCTCACAAATGTCAGGAGCTATCAGACGATGTCGTCTGTAGAAGGGCGGATCGAAATTGGATCTAGAGTAAAAAAAAAACAGAAAATCACAAATGGAGAGGATATTTAAAGATGGGGGTTGAGTGAAGGAGGAGATGGGGGAGGGAAGGGAGCGCGTGTTCCAGCACGTGACTCCCAAGCCCTGGGACTCCATGCAGTGATGTTCTGACTGAGTCGTCCACTGCCAAGTAAATCGAACTTGAAACGAAATGGAAACCGAACAAGGCTGTTGGAGTGAATAATTTAAAAAAAACGTTTGATGCTTAACGAACAAAACAAAAAATTGAACGAAACTAATGAGTTAGATTCGATTATGCGTGGTGTACTTAGCGTAGTTGTTCTAAAGGTGTCCGAACAGCGGCAGCGAAAATTTCAAAGATATGAAAACTTCAAAAAATGGAATGGATAGGAACTATATCGATAATACTTTTTATTGAGAAGTTTAGTGCAGATTACTTCTGTAAGATACAATTATTCGAAAACAGAGAAATAGGAAAACATAATCTACCAGTTAACTTAACTTCAGCTCAAAACAAACTCCTGCAAAATGTTTGGCTGATCGTGCAAGTGACAGCAAAGGTCACTTCAACTGAACAAGGAATTCTTTAGGTATGTTGACGAAGACAGCTCCTCGACCCACCAATTTGAATGAGAACTCGAGATACTTTAGCAAAACGCTAATTTTTAAAGTCCTTTAAAAGATACTCCATCACAATGCACAGATCTGTAAACTCATACCATTAGTACAAATTATTGTATGAGGTTCACGTTCATCCCACATTTGGAACTAGTGGATCCTTCCCAACACGTGGTCAGGACAATGGCCGTTGCTTGGAAATTATCAATCTCTCTGATCACAGCCTCAGTGTAAAGTAAACAAAGAAAGAGCTTAGTTCCTTTCTGAGTCCCTTTCAAGATATATTAAGAAATGAAACGTCTTGTCTTAAAATACTTAAGCTTGAAATCCTTGCGTCGCGATCCACTTTTGAATTAACTGAGTAAATAGAACATGCTGGTTTGCCATATGCATAACAGTACGTACTGAAGGTCGCGTAAAATTAAAGATAAAGATCCACTGGTTATGTAGAATCGCAAAGCTGTAACCATCGAAATCTTTAACACACACGCATGAGTTACATATACATATGTGTTTTCATAATTTTCTTCAGCGATAAATATTTCGCTAGTCTCCGCTAGAAATGCATAATCGAGCTTCGGTGTCGATGACCAACGCGTCCCTGACGTCCAAAGTGCAGTGTTTAAATTCGTGCTAAAGTTTAACGAATAGTCGATCAACTTCCGATTGTACACCATCAATGCTTTGCAGGCAGCGAGCCTTTAGTATCAATAAGTAAAATTTTGTAAACAGTTTTTAATTGAGATCCAACGGAAATTGTAGTTTAAAACGATTTTAATTGAAAAAGCCGAACACATAAAAGACTAATAGTACTGTATAATTATAATTACTAGACCATACAATTGTTAACCCTTTAGTGACTAAAAGGACAATTCGGTAGTCTTTCACGGTCTTTGGGAGAATTGTTCTAATAATTAAACAGAGAGCAATATGAGGTTGATACTAGGTTTGAACGCGGCGGCATGTTACAGCGTCGTTCTTTTGGCTGCCTGGCTCTCAGCGTGCTTCATTGCATCAGTGTACAGGCGGTCTTTGTGAGCTTAGACGTAGAAACTAGAAAAACAAATTGGTCGCTGAAGGGTTAAGGGCAGGAAACATGTCATTCCGTACTTGTGAAGTATCATATTCATTGAAATTTTTTCCTTGGAACAGACAAGGCATACGAAGACAGCATTAGGAACTCTTATTAAACTGCGCACGTACACGAGGACACAGCGCAGTTTCCCCTCACAAGCATAATTCGTTGTTGAATCACACTCGTAATGCTAAACACTAGTTAAGCGAAATACTTTTTTCCTAGCAATCAATGTAGAATATGATAATGAGACCCATTTAAAAAATTGTTAGTACATAATTTAGTATAATATCTTTAATAGTTTTTTAAACGTTTAACGCATAAAATAAAGATCATTTATAAAAATGAACCTAAGAAAGAATAAATAACTGGCAAGATAAAATGAAAATATGTGCATGTAAATACTGTTGAAGCATACGAAAAAAAGAAGGTAGTTCCTGGCACAAAGAAGACTGAGACAAAGCAGGGGCAGAAGAGGGAGGATTATTGGGATGGAGGAAGGAAATCTTGCCTCTAGGGAGAGTTATCTTCACTCGCTCCTATAAGTCCTGACTGATACATAAGCTTAAAATTCTATAGAAACACTGGCACAATTGGCACTTTCTTTAACACGTTTGTTGCGATTGTCCAGCCGGTGCAAATCTTTACTTTGTACACATAGGCACTAAAAGACTTGGAAAAAATTACAGAACCTAACCTAAGTGACCCACCGGTGGGTCGTATCGCACTCAACGTGTTAAAATCTTTTTTCCCTAATAAGCTGTTAAAAAAGTTTCTGCTTACACTCCAAAATTCAGCAAAAATACGGCACGGCGTTATCATGGAAATAAGTAAATAAATCCCATTAAATAGTTACAGAACTCCATTTATTTACTCAAACAAGAAACTTTATTTACTCAAGCGAGAATACATAAACACAAAAAAATACTCTTTGAGCCAAAACACTGCTCAGAACGCAAAAACTCGTTAATAAATGGATCAACATAACAGTAATGTGATCAAGTCTAGGAATCAGAGGGCGTGTCTTGCGAGTCACATGACCAGATGGCCGACCGACTTGTCTTCCTGGTTGAAGTCGTGGCTTTATCACATATAATTAAGTCTAATTAAATCACGTGTTGTGCCCCTACACAATTCTGAGTATTCCCAAAAAGCGAAGAGGCAGAGCTAACCCTGCCAAATTCAGTGTCCGCCCATGAGCGACTGCACAATTGGCGGCCGTGTGTCGATAAATGCCTTATACTACAGTCCACCAGAGACAGGCTGTGCAGAAATTCAAGGTTTGGTGGCTTCGCAGTCAGTTATTAGGATCCATTTCATTGCCATCTTCGAGAAGAACTCCACGAACTAAGAAATCCTGATATGAAATATATCTTGAAATCTATGACATGAAAAAGGATTTTGTTAACATACAACCGTCCACTAAAAAATGAAGTGAAACAGTTTACCAAGATGGGATCTTCGCTGTTTTTCTATATGAAATGACCGCTTCATTGGGAGACGAGTGCCAATTATTCAGCTAGTAACTGGAAGCATCTATGTATTATTGTAGTATGGGAATTATGGGAGCAGACTCTGAAATAAGATCAAAGTATCAAGTCTATTGAATTAAATAGAAGTGTATTCAATGTGATTCACATTGTATCGACATAAGTTATTTTGTGTATACAGTAAGAAGGTCCGACAATTTCTATTAACAGCGCAAAAAGCACATCTATGATTAGGTAATAATCATGCTACATTTGCTATGTTTTCTCGTTACCAGGCGCTGTCCGAGAAAATCAAAATGATTGAAATGTTGTACAGAAAGAAATGTTATTGAAAGACGTTTTACTCCGATGTTTTCGACCGAACTATATGGATGTGAATTAAGAGAAATATTTTGATTATTTATGCACTGAGAGACAAACCTCAGCTTGAGGATGCCAGTGCGTGTAATAAGAGTTTTAAAACACGAAAATATTGAAAAGTGAATGAAAATAATTCATAACAAGTTTTTAAGGCAAACACGAATATTTAGTAAAAAAATAATTTATTTAAATGAAAATATTTCGCCGGAAAACAAATAGGTCGTAAATAATACAAATATTCGGCAGCACATACAATTATTTTCAAAACGCTAAATGATTCTTGCCATTCAAAAAGTTTATTTTGAATTTCAAAGAGTAATCGGCATTCAATAGAATGAAGCCCTTCATGTCTTCATGGTAATAAAAAGTTTTAAATTCATAAAATCTTCACTTGAACATACTTTACTGAAAATACAATCGTACGTATTTCAAATGCCTTCCAACACGAACAAAGCAGCGCGTGTGCATGAAGATAAGCGTCTGAATTTGTTCGCTCACTTAGCTATAAGCTGGTCATATGTTGTAGAGAACTAACATCGATGAATATGTTAAACAAAGTTATGGTTTGACACGCTCTTTGCAAACGCTAGTCTCCTGGGCGGAAAATTATGCATCCATATTGCAGCCAATATTGTCCTGTCATCCAGGAGTTGCAAGGTTAAATGCTAGCCACATACGATAAGATCATGAAACTTGTTCCGTGTAGTCGCTCATCGCTTGTTTATGTCTAGCGAGGGCGGTTGTCGCAATGCTCGTATCGTTAACCTTTAACAATTGAGAATAGATCATGAGCCATAAAAACTGGCTCACCGTAGAATTATTACGAGGAGATTTATAATGGAAATCCAGTCGAGTCAGGTATTCATAATACAAGCTCCTCAATCAGGATAGAAATTTAAAAAATGTATCGTCAAGTAGCACTCGTGACATTCCCTGTGCTAACAATGAAAGGAAGTCTCATTGTATACCGAATAGATTGGACTATAACACACAGGTTGTCATAGTGAAGGATTGTTATTAGGGTTAGTTTAGAGCTGCCGTATTACAGCTATTCTGTCGATCACATGAGGAGACGGACGGTAAATTGGGATGTAAGGTTTCCTCTATGAAAATTCTTGCAACAATAATAATAATAATAATAATGAATTGTGTGTTTCGTCACTTCAGAATTGCAATAGCATGTGACGAGGAGTAACAAAGAAATTAATTCATCCTATGATCCATAATTGTGGACCGCAGCCTAACATTACTGATGAATTCACCATGTTTGGAGCAGATGAAGTGTATGCCTTTAAGGCTGAAGCAGAACACACGCCTTCGCAGTACATGATCTCAGACAAATAAAAAGTTCAAAAATATTCCTATTTTTCAACTTGGATGTCTTTATTCTTTTGGAAGCTAACAAACAATAGACTAAATAAAATGACATTCATTCTCACACTATCCAGAACTTCGACTTTCGTTACTTTAACTCTAACGTACTCTAACGTAATTCTCTAACTGAGAATTACATTTCATTCTAATCGAGCAAAATTTGACCTTTTGATTAAAATAATCGTATACATTTTGCTCAACATTACTCAATTTAGATGCGATATTCAAATTGTGACGCGTCTGGCGAGTGATACTCGTCAGAAACTAATTTTCGCCTCCTCTGGGCTGTGAATTGTCCTCGACGCTGCATCTGACCTCCAAACATATTTTCATCAAAGTTTAATTATTGGTTAACCCTACAAGTTCAATTGGGTAAAATTAGAAACAATATTATTATCAACCTAATCTACTTGAAATACTTTTTTGAGTTTATCGACAATACTTTTTGTTTAGAGCCTTCCACATTGCCGTGCATGTGTGCTTGTTCAGACACTAGTAAACTGACGACAATGCTCACATGACTCGTTCCACTAGCATCCAGAGAAAATTTTCAGCAGAAGAATTGACAAAAAAATGAATTTCTCAAAGTCCTAATACTTCCCAGTTGTGTTATGGATTTGCACAAGTGCGTCTAGTATTTCTTACTACTGGTGCTACATAACTGTTCAACATAGTTTCTTTCAAGTCGCCGTGCAAATTTACTGCTCGTTAGAGCGAACTTCCTGTTGTTTCGTAAAGACTCACTGCAAGTGTAGAGAAATGATGAACAAGAGAAGTTTAGGGAGGATTTTCAGTTTTTTGGCGAGTTCTGCGTGACTGCCTAAGACCCGGAAGACAACTGCGTCCGCAACTGCGGAACGGTGAAATGAAGCGCGACTGTCGTGGAAGATTTTACAGACCGACCTTTGTACTGAGAGTATCGTTCTTTGACGGAAAAGTATTTGTTTTTATTTTAAAACGTGTCTCATAAATGGGTCGTAGTTCTAATTTTCCCATCATAATATCGTCAAAGAATTGTGAGTTTTGTTGAAACTGAAGGAAGAATGTTGTGAAACTATAACTACACGGTAATGACGCTGTTATTCTAAACTAGTGCTAAAGACCATGTGGCCACCAGTACAGTGACAACTCTTGAGTAATCGATGCAATTCTGTATAGAGTATAACTCACAAAGAGAATGAATCATAATCGCAAACCAACAAAAATTCAAAACTGCTCTAAAAAACAAATAAAGGAACCGCAAAGTGGATTGATTACAAATCTTTTGAACATCCTGTGCCGAACAAAAAAAGCTCGAGTTAAGAACAAAATCAACAAAATCGGACGAAATCCTGCGTGTTTTTACTGAGCAGAAGCAACGTAACTCAGCAGAAGCAAGAAATCCTAGTAGAGAACCAAGAAAACGCTACACAAAAGTTCAAATGCAGTGATGATGTCAGATGATAATCCGTAATGACTAGCAGAAGGATGCCCACGTCCGCGCGCTGCCGCGGGGGCATTGCGCCGCGCTGGAGCACACGTTTTTGTGACGCAACGGTCAGAAGGTGACGCAATGCGAGGCACAATGAGAGACGTAATCTTACGTTTTGAGAAAGAGAGAAAAGAAGAATTGGAGCAGCATAACAAAGAAAAGCATGGTAGAAATGAATTATTTAATTCTTATTATTATCAAGAAAAATTATTTAATTTAATGAAATGAAGAAAAGCATACCAACATCTTGGTCAACTGGTGAGCGAACCCGCTTGCGATGCGGGAAGACCCAGGTTCGAGACCCGCTACCGCCGTGATCCGTTTGTACATGACCGTCGGCGGCTAGAATTTCGGCATGAGACTTTTGGTACGGAATTTCGGTATCGACCCAAGAATGGGCTAAACGGCTTGTTCCCAATGCCTTAGTCAAACAAAATTTTAATTTGTTTGCCTGTGTGTATAATTTTAATTGTGATACTAGAGTAGCTCAAGGCACAATTATTAGGAATAATTATTACCCAGTGAATTCACTTCATTAATATGAACTCAAACATGCAGGAAGAATATTTCAAATAAGAATTGTATCAAGCGAACTCACACACTTGAAATCTTCCTCTCACTGTTACGAAATAGCAAGAAATTTGTCAAGCAATAACGTTGGAGACTGCTACAGTGAAGTTTATAATCGACTTCAAATGAAAATGAACCACTAATTGAAACGTAAATACGAACATTTGAGTCCTGAGTTGTCGTGTGCAACACAGAGATTACTATCAATTAATAGGTAAGCAATTTTTTTGGCGCTATGCGCGATTTTACAAACTCCAATTTTGTATTCTATTTGCAACGTAAATAATTAGCCAAGACAAACGCTACAAACAATCGGTTTACGCATAGTGTAATAACTAATTCCTATAACGCAGAAATGACAACAATATTATGCATTCTGTGAATACTCAACTGATTCCAATGACACAGCAATAAATGTAACATCTCGCTCATGAACTAAATGCAAGCGAGACAAGGGCATGACTGAGGGACAACCACGTGTGGGGGACGTTTAACCACGGAAATGAGGCAAAATCGCTTCAGGGCAATGTTGTGCCCTTGGTTGGCAACATGGACTCCTTAGCAGCAAAATTTTTGTATCAACTTTCCATAGCTCATTGCTTGGAACATTCATCATTGAAGAAATAACTATCGCACGATGATACTGATGAGCGAGTACGGGTCGCTTCAATTATAAGATTATCGTCGGTCTTCGCCTTCCTCTCTTCACTTCAAACTTTATTAATATGATATAATAATTAGCATCAACCGTTTTAAATATTAATTGGCGTCAATTTTATGTATCGTTTATCGTCAGATTAATCATCGTTTAAATCGATTTTACAAATTCGTATTAATCAAAACCCCCCAACGCGCAGTAACAAATGTAAGAGCTGCTGAAAATTGGAGACTTTAGAAGTCATAGTCGTCAGTCTGACAAGTCATCGTCGTGTCTGATTAGTCAAGACCGAGGAGATGAATTACTTCAACTGGAAATTCTACCAAGATAGCAGTTAAAATGATAAATTAAGCTGGTAATAAGTTTTCTTGCCAATAAATTATGTTCCTATTCAATTATACTGCTAATCAATTATACAGCAAATAAATTATGCAACAAATAAATAATACTGACAATAAATTATACTGTTAATAAACTACACCGTTAACAAACTAACGTGACAGTAAACTAAACTGGCCATAAATCATTTTGGCAAAATATTTTACTGGCAATAAACTACATTGGGAATCAATTATACTGGCAATAATACATTAAGTCAGATGAGTGTTGGTCCTAAATTAGAATTGCTACATCATTTGATGAAAATTATTTGAGAAGATGAACGCAAGGTACGGCAGGAGAAAATTATTTGGTTAAAAGAAGATAAGAGATGAATAAAATGCTTCACAAGAGTAGAGCAATTAAATAAAATCACTGACTACTGAAGCTCTCGATATGCCTTAATCCAGATAGACAAATTACAACCTAGACATCACAGTGGTGCAACCACAGTAAATGGGAGTAAATCGGTGGAGATAAGAGTTTGTTTTAAATTTGTAAATTCTGGCAAAAAATTGTGGTCACTTAACTCATTACAAATCGACGACGAAAAAAAACAAGTTTCAGACACAAGAAGCCATAATCAGTATCTTCCAGCCCACCGCAAGCACTAAATAGCAATAAATTTGTTCAAGCATAAACTTCACTCCCACACAAGCACGATTCACCTTGCTTTTAAAATGCGATAGTTTATCAAGTGCCTCCCACTCAAACAACAAACCACCACTTGCGAGCAGCCATTGCGCTATTCTGCACACAGACTACCTGCACATTTAGGACCATCTCACTTGTACCTCGAGAGACACTACCTGTGACTAGGGATTATTTATCGTAGTTGCTTGAGATTTCTTGGGCAGACTCAGATTACTTGTATCCTACCTACACCAGCTGCAAGGGGTTGCGTTGGTGAACTTAGATCTTGGTTCTAACTACATTTATTGTATGTTAAATTCCTGAAGCAAGGTCGTTAATAGCTCCTAATTTCGTCAACGTTAAATTAAAATGAACATTATAAGAAAAATGCACGCATTTTTCGTCTAAACTTTCGTTAATTTTTACTCCACAGGGTCAAAATTTTACTATACAACACCAAGTAATGCGTTTCTTGCAGCAGAAACTTATTTTGATGCTCAAACGCCAGCAAAGAAACAATTGAGCTTAATAATCTGTTTAAAATGAAAGCGAATTATAGGACTGTTGCACGCTGGTACGAGCACACGGACTAATGCATTATTATTGCATAGGTTGAACCCTTGCATATACTATTTTTGAAGCGCACGCGGACGAGTATGATACTAATGGCAACTTCGTTAGCAACCATTTACGAGGTTTAAATATTTAAGGTTTAAATATTTCAGTGCACTTGTGGTGTACGGTGAAATGAAGTAGTAGCTATTAATATTACTATTCTATACGCCCAATATAATAGCTTTGCACAATCCTGATAATCAGTGGAAGGAAGTAAAGAATTAATAAAAAAATTCATTTATATTTGAGCAAGAATATATATAACAGCAATATTTTAATGCGTTAGGCTTCTATATAATTGCAGTTTTGCGTAAGGCTCAGAATGCGTTTCCTCGGTCAAATTTCACATTTATTTAGCTGGCGCCTGCGCCACAATCAGCAAATATTCCACATCCCAAAATTGCTTTTTCCACTCGCATGATAAATAATAGTAGACTAACATGATGTGTGTGGGCACAGGAATAACTACAATCACAACTAACATATTTCGCCAACACCTACAGGGCGTGCTGCATGTAGTTTACCCAAAAATCATACCATTTTTACACAACTAAGGCGTGTACAAGTTAGAATTTTATGAACCATATTGTCCTAGTATTTTTCCGTTCTTCGCAAAATAGAAGTTTATCAAAAATATGTAATTCGGAGCTGCAAGTTTCAAGGAAACCTAAGATAATGACAATTTTTAAAAACTTGGGTGTGCTTAAGGTATGTAACTGACGAACACGGACATCGTTGTTCCTTTTGGATGTGGGAGAGTTTTTTTCGCGAGACTCTTAGTTCTTTCCTACGAATTGTTTCGATTAAAAATAATAAACATGTAGTACAGTCGTATCTTTAACAGCTTCACAATGGGGCACATTCAAATAAACATGAACGATCCTGAGCATGCGCAAGTCATGCCTTCCAAGAAATATGATGAAATTTATGTCCTATGAATTAAAGTATCGCCACTGAGAAAAATATTAATTCAAATTTGATATAGGAAATGAGTTAGAGTGTCCTATCTTACTTATTAAATTAGATGCATGTGTGAATTAAGTTAGGATGCACCCAATTTTCTAATTTTTCATAAATGAAGCACAGTGAAATTTTATGTAACACAGTTTGAAATTGAAAATTATTTGCCAGTTTTGTAAGAGTACGTTCCTTCATTAGAGGAGCATTATCGGTTTTCTCGCTTAGGGTGAGACCCTCAAGAGAAAACTTGAGTCGTTTTCAAGAAGTAGAACACGGCTCTCATCCGAATACGCACTCAATTAGTCAGTTAGTACACCTGGCGCCTTTAAATACCGTGTCATAAAAACATACGCTGCGAATACACAAAAAATAAATTTAAGCTAGATATTGTCTTACAGGTAATCCGCTGTACATCTCAATGCATACTTTAGACTATCTAAAAGAATACGTTAAGTGTACAGGGCATCTAATTGTGTGTCGAGTACCAAAAGTATACAGAGTACTTAAAGGTGTACAGAGCACGTAAAAGTGTAGAGATTGCTCAAAAAATGAGTACGAAATAGCGTCATGTACGAAGTAACTAAGCAGGACTGTTCAGGAACATGCGTCTTCGAGGAAAATTAAATTTTTGTACATTGCATGGGTAGGGAAATTGATTTTTCTTGCAAGTAAATCGGATTCGATAAATATTTAGGTTTATATGTAAAGGATAATTTGTAGCCCGTAATTTCCCTTCATGTAGACCAGGGGTCGGCAAAATGGTCGATATCGACCCCTGGGGTTTGAGGATTTATAACACTTCTCTTTATTTTTGGTCATCAAAAATATCAATGATGATTTAATATTTTTTCACCTATTTGTATGTGTGTGTGCATGGAGGGGGTCGATGTTAATACAAATATCCTATGAAAGGGTCGACGGGTAAAAAAGTTTGCCGACCCCACTGACTGGGGTCGTACACTGGGATATTGTACACTGTAGAGAGAGAGAGTACGTGATGCGAGCGAGCGGAGGAGCTGCGCTAGTGGTTCAGACACCCACGTGCCACCCGCCCACGTGCAACAAAACCAGCGGTGACACGCGACGTGGTGGTGACACGCGAAGTGGTGGTGACAAACGTCTAGTGGTGATGTTTCAGGTGTGTAGTTACAACTGCACTACTTTGTAATGATAATAGTTATAAAATAACCAGTTGAGCGTGTAAAATATGGGCAATGCGGCAATACAACATACTCGTTTGCATGCATGCATACATAGAGGTAAACAAAGGTACAGGTAAACAGTACGAAAAACTTTGGAACCATCCTGAAATGTTTCAAGATCACAATCATTGTTCAAAACAGCAAAATGAAAACAAAAAACTACTTTTCATTTTACTTTACCTGTAAAATGAATTTAACTTCAAAGGTTATATGTAAAAAATATCGAAGTACAGTTTAATAGATGGCTGCGGGAGAAACACATTCATTATGACTGTCACTGATAATTCTACAAACTTTTTCTCTGACACGCAAGTGTTTTAACGTAGGAACAGCATGAAGTAGTTTATCGTGATAAACAACACCGCGTGAAATGCATTCAATGTGCTACAAATGTTTAAATAACGAACAAACATTGAAGTCAATATGTAAGAGCTGCACGTTATTACTGTAATTGATGACTGAAGATGAAACAAAACCCTGATAAAACAGAACTTCTTATTTAAAAGAGTGCAAATAGCTGCAGGAAATAGTAACTCAAGAGACAAGATAATTATTGATTTTATTACGATCAAACGCGTAACAGAGTAACACTGTAATGAGGGCAGCTGAACATATTACGATAGCAACAAACGAAATACTCGTACAATTTCAACTATGATCGTATACTGCTGCACAACAGCATTAGTATATCATAAACTAATGTACGAGTCACAGCATATCATAAACTGTCGTAAATTATCGTACAACAGTCATAGCATATCGTACACGCATAATTCGTTAACATCCTGTGCAGCCCAGGTGACGTACGACAAGCAGCAGTTTCCTGATGGCACAAGTTCTCTTGCTCGATGAGACAAAGAATAGAAGTGTCAGACAACTGCCTTGACACACAAACACACGGAATATAAGGAAGACTCTACTAATGGGGCAGCTGTGCGAGGCGCTCAGGGCAATTATTTAACCTTCTCGGGAATTTTAATCGATGCACTGTAAATCAAAAATTTGAGTAGTACACTCAGTGAAAAGTTTCTATCTTCATTCACAAAGTTTGAAAGTCTTTTTTAGCAATGTATTGATTTCTCTTCCTGTGCTGGGTTGAAAAGTTGCATTGCACAACTGGCTCACGACAAGGAGATAATAACCACAGAGCAGTAAGCTGAAAATTGTCCTCCATAATATTAAAGTCAAATACGAGCTGCCTAGCTGTTACAATGAAAATAAACTATAATATTCAAACAAATTTTCTGAGTTCAAAGTCTAGTTTCTATTTGCATTACTTTACAAGTGAGTTTGGGTTTGCATCATGCAGTAAGACACCTGAAGTAGTCGGTTGTAGGAGCCAAACCGCCTCTCGCACTATACATAATTTTTTTATACATATTCATATTTTGCTGCTGTGATACAAAATGATCAAGCATGAACTTTAGCGCATCGAATTTCATTCTTCATTCATCTTTCAAAAAATGGATGATTGGATTAAATGTTATGGTGAATCATACCGATTTTTAAAATTTTTTGAGTTTAAGCAAACAAATTTGAAGTTAGATTAACATACACAATAAAAATATGAGAAATTTTAACCCCACACAGCTGGATAATCTTTGGTTCATTTAAGTTAAACAAAATGATCTTAATTCAGGACTCACAATGCAGATATTCAAGCCGTCATGCCGTCACTCTGTTCGAACAAACAGCTCCAGGACTTCCTCAAACAAAAGAGGCCTTCATCAAGCTGGAAAACATCTACAGTCGTCGTCTCTTCGCTTCCAAGAAGATCTTATTCAGAATTATAGGCGACTGCTATTTTTTTAACCCTTTCAGCAGCGTAGGCGTATCTTTCATTGAATGCCAATTTTAGTCGCTTAGTCGTCCGAGTTAAGTGTACGAATTGTTGGTTTAGGGAAATGTCAGAGGTTGTTTAAGTGGTTTCTGCTTGATAATTTTAGAGAAGCCCGTAAAATTGACTAGGAAGTGATAAATGGCTTTGAATGTACGCCATAATGATGATTAAATGACAAATGTCTGAATGAATCAAGAAATTTTAACCGTTGAATTAAAAGTCAAAAAATCAACAAAAAGTAATACGTAAAAATTCAAACGCAATTCACAAAAAAGTTTAAAAATTTGAAAAACAAAATCCAGAGCAAATTGTCCCTGAGCAGTTTTTTCGTACCAGTTACTTGAATTACCGTTGAACTGAAGAAAAGACGAAACAATTATCAATAACGTTGTGTTGTAACTAGACAGTCCCTGTGGAAATTCCACGATTTAAATTTAACTAATTTGAAATTATTATGAAGATGAATGCATTGAAGATTCACAACGAATTATTGGGTTTGAAATTAATACTTTGTATTAATTTCATTCAGAACTACCTTTCTGCATTTTATCTACCGATAACATGGCCCAGATAATACCAGTTGAAATTCCACGGTTTAAAAGTGATAATTACGGTTCTATGAAATAAAATATATTTTTCAGTTTTGCCCGTGAATATTTTTTATTAATATATACAGAACTTCCATTCTGTACTGTATTTACCGATAACATGGCCGTGTAAGAGAAGAAAGTTAACAACAGAAAAAATCGAGTATTTTTATAATGATCCGGCAATGCTTTAATGCATGCATGCCCGTTATGATTTAAATGAAATTTACTAAAAAAATAACACAAAAGCGTGGAAAACAATCTCTGTTAAGTGACGCCCATTTTCGCAACAACATATTTCTAACCTTTTTTAAAATTTTCTGTAACCTTCGTTAATGTATTGCTGTTAATTTGCCTGATTTCCTCTTAGATATTTCTCTTTAATTGAGCGATTGTTGTAGGTTTATTAATGCAAACGTCTCCCTTAAGGTATCCTCATAGATAAAAGTCAGGTATGGTTAGGTCCAGGGATCAAGGCGGCCAGTTAACATCGTCATGCCAATATCAATTTTTACGGAAACAAGTGACTTAAAAGAATTATTGTTTCTCTCGCGGTGTGACTCGTGGCACCATCTTGTTGATACAAAATGTTTCTCAGATGTCTTGCTTCAATTTGAGGTTCAAGGAAAGTACTGATCATATTTCGATATCTTTCTCCAATGACGGTCACAGCATTACCCATATCGTTTTCGAAAAAATATGGCCCAATGATTTCATCAGCCATTACACCACACCAAACAGTAACTTTCTGCGAATTCAAAGGCTTTTCAACAAATTGTTTAGATTGTTGCTGCTCCCAAATACGACAATTTTGTTTGTTCACATATCCTGAAAGATGAAAATGGGCCTCGTCGCTCATTATTAAATTTTTAAGGACATCAATGTTATCTCTTATGATATTCAACATTTCACGTGAAAAGTGCAACCTTAATGCATAGTCTGCATCATTTAATTGTTGGGTTAGTTGCAATTTGTAAGGAAATAATTTAAGATCATTTTTCAAAATTCCTCTCAATGTTTATTTCATTTCGAATAGAGCGGTTTCGATCAGGTGGTTTATTGTTAGACAACGAACCAGTGTTTTCAAATGTTCTTAACCATCTTCTCAGTGTTTTGCGATCAGCTTGAAGATCCATTCCAAAAGTAACTGTGAAAGCTCTCTGTACTCTCACAAAAGACGATCCATTTTCACAAAATTGCTTGATGAAAGCGATCCGTGTTTCTTCAGAATGCATTGCGAACAAATAGGGTCTAATATCCTTGTACTGTTAACCTATATGCGATTGTGTATCTAGGCTACATAATTAAATGTTATCAAATACTAAGAATGACCGTCGTGTGTTTATATATTTATTTATTTATACGTTTCGTGTCAAACTCTTAAGAATAGATAGGAAGAAATTAGCACTGGCAGTCTTGGTTTCAGTTCACTTATAAATTAATACACTCATTTTTGCTGCACAAGTGCACTATAATAAGTCACTTTCAAAAAAATTAGAGAGATCTAGAGCCTTACATACTCGAGTCCGTATCGTGGATACCGAGTTTGGCGGGGTATTGCATATTACAATATACATACACAAGCTCGCAGTTGCTTTCAGTAATGCTGAATTTCTGTATCTGGGATATGACACAAATGGCTATAACTACTTCTATTACGGCTCAAAAATACTGGATTCTAAGTGTTTATTACTGTCACAAGAAAAATTAGTCACCTTTGAAATAAGCTTAAGCATGGAAACTCCACTCGAACGAACGAAAAAAAAGACTGAATCGAGAGCGAAAAAGGATAGCGAGAGAAAGATTAACTCAACAACAACGAGCTGTTGTAAGGCAACAGAGGCGGGATCAGTGTGCAAGTAGTTCACAAGAACGACTAGAGGCCATACGCTCAGCAGCAAGACGAAGGCAGGCGCAGAGGCGTGAACAGGATGATGACCAGCGTTATGTGAGGAAGGAATCAGAGAATAGCAGCGCAAGAAAAAATAGCTGCTGAAATGATGGCAGTATTTGCCATCGTTTTTGATGGCACGGGTACACTAGTTTATAAATAAAATTCATGAATCTAATAAATGTTTTGACAAAGTTTTATGTTCTATCCCAAACAGTGTTTGAGTTATAAAAGTTCTTTAATGGGGCGTCCTTTCTAGCCAACCCTGTATGTATATGTAAATTCTTGATAGTCTCGAGCGTTGGCGGCTCGACAAAACTTCAATGTTGTTCGCACAAGCTATAAGGCTCAAGTAAAATAACAGTAGAAAAATACACTTACAGTAGAAAATGATAGGAGTTTGTATGAGGCCCACGTGAATGAATTTTTTGGTTCAGTATAGGGTTTTGAAATCTTAACTATGCGTATTGGTTTCGTCTAGCGTTACAGACCGCAGCATGTGAATGTGTAACGGGAACGAACGGGTATCAATGATACGAGACGTTGTCTATTGCGACTGTCGTTATATTGAGTACAGGCGTCAACTGAAGGTTGCATTTCCAGAAGCTATTGCAAATTTCATTTAAAACAGAGAAATGAGCGAAGAAACGCTATCAATTCTTCTCCTCTGAACACAAAGTTGGATACACATGTTAACTCATGATTTTACAGGCTTGGTGTTTGACCACTCACTTGCTATTGTCGTGTCTTGACGCAAAAATCAACATTTCTTCTAAATTCTCTTCATAAAGAAGCTGCAAGCACATGGTAAAGAAGACATGAAAAAACAGCTTGCACTCTAGTGTCAACTAAGAGTTCTACACTCAGATTATCTTCCGAGAACGAAACTGGCTTTTACATTACCCAAAACTAGTAGGACCGCACGTGAAAAACTTACCACGTTATTTAATGAATTGTGTTAATACTATCATTATAGAATATTGTAATTAAAGGAGTTTCTATATAGAGGGAAAGAAAGTTAATTACGAAAATAAAAACATATTTAATCGTAATCCAGCGCCTTCGGTATCCATAATACAATACTTAAAATACATAAACTCAAAATATATATTATGCAATGTTTAAAAATTATAATTTTTATACTCTTCGTCATTGTGACGAAGCTATGCATCAACGGCTACACGTGTTTTAAGCATTGTATTGTAGTAGATACATAAATAAAAAAAATCTATTTTTGAGTCGCGTCAGTTTGCTTTCGAGTCCCTGAACGCTGAGACACCCTGGACATACACAACAGTTTTTATTATACAAGCTGATTCGGCTTTAAATGAAAAACGTTCGAGTATAATGAAAACCAACAAGACATGCAGACAAGTCTGAATTCAATTTCAGACGTACACTTCAATTTACAAGACCGTTGAGTACCGTTGTATGAGGTCTTGAGTTGTAGGTTAAGACTGGAGTAAATAATTTGAGGTCTGCATACAATTGACTTGTTGATAAATGTCTATTTATTTAGGCATAAAATTTCACAAAATTGCTCAGCCATTTCTGTTATGAAAAGTTTGATATTAGACGTAACTACACTCAACATGTATTTTCTGTTTTCCTACACAAACATTACATTGTTATATATCTGGTGTACAGAATGTACGTACGCCACTACATGAACATGTACGCTTGTCAATTGCCTCATCAAATCTGAACCAAACAACAACCGAAGACAACTGCACTGACGCACCTACAGACAGAACATTTAACACAGTAACATGGCCAAGCAATTGCAAACTAATTGATTAACCTGTTAACCGTTATTTACATCATATGATGTAGATGCGCGACGATACCAGAGCGGCGTTAACATCATATGATATTATGTTTATTAGTTCAATTAGCGAGTAAATTATTAGTTCAATAATTACGATGTAATTATTAGTTTAACAATTTTTACGATGGATTTTACAGAATAATTTTTACAATGGAGATAGACGAACAAGGCTTAGGACACTGCATGCAATGAATAACTGCCAGTTCCTTATTGTCAGGTGAGCGGCGACCGTTGACAGGTTAAAAGCGGTGGAGAGGAAGCTCAGAATATGACCTGACTACTGCGATGTTATAAGGCACAAACCATCAAATTAGGAAATTAGGAGGACTAAGAAGTTGGCCAATTATTTCCATTGTAATTTGCCATTGAAAGAGACTACTGACCGCGACTTCCAACCTCTCCGATTACCCAAGTAATCCTTCAGATCATATCACCGTACTCGTTAAAACGGCTTCTAAAACTGCTTGCATGAGTATTCCCGACGAGCAAATAAAATAATGAAGTATTGACTAGAACGAATAGAAGAAAGTAGACATCGCTCACGATGGAGGCTGCTGTGAAACTTGAAAAAATGGTTATTACTAATAATTAATCGATTTTCACGGTGAAATCTTATTTCCTGCTTCTAAGTCAAGACCACGTAAAAATATTAAAGAGTACAAAGTGCACATTTCCGTTAAGGAGTGAAATGATCACATTTCCATTAAAAAGTATAAAGTTCACAGTTCCATTAAAGAGTGTTTGTGAGGAAAAAATTGAAATTTGTGAATACCAACGCTAGTCTGTGAATGTAGTAAGACAGGGTTAGAGTTTGCAGTCATAAGCGTCTCAGAAACCAGGCTGGCTGAGCTGCTTCCTGCTGCTGACTCCGACTCCCGGGCGTCAAATTTTGAACCCACAACATTGGTTTTATGAAGTTATTCGAACTAAATTAAGTCGGATTACAGACTGCTATTGGTGAACAAAACAGAATTTTCGCGCAATGATCAATATTAGACGAGTCTAGAGATAAAATGAGCCCTAAATTTATGAAGAGCGTAGGAAAAAAAGGCGAAAACATGGCATGGGAACAAAATGGATGGTTCATTTAATGTGTGATAAAATCGGTTGCAGGGTTGTTGTCACACATCGTGCAGTCGTACAAGGCTTGAACACAATGCTGAACACTATGTAGTCAATCATACAAGGCTTGAACACAATGCTGAACACTATGCAGTCAGTCATACAAGGCTTGAACACAATGCTGAACATTATGCAGTCAGTCATACAAGGCTTGAACACAATGCTGAACACTATGCAGTCAGTCATACAAGGCTTGAACAGAATACTGAACACTATGTAGTCAGTCATACAAGGCTTGAACACAATGCTGAACACTATGCAGTCAGTCATACAAAGCTTGAACACAATGCTGAACACTATGCAGTCAGTCATACAAGGCTTGAACACAATGCTGAACACTATGCAGTCAGTCATACAAGGCTTGAACGGAATACTGAACACACACACAGGTGCACACCCACTGCGACGGGCCTCTCTAATATTCATCTTCAATTATTCACACGAAGTAAGATGCTCTTAACTCTGTGTTTTAGAACATCAATCATTCATAGTGTAAAAATCAAGAAAATAACTATTGCATGATTACATAGATTATTTCAAGCATTCTTGGAACTCGCAAAAGAATAAGCAACATATGAATAATACGAATGTGCCACAATGCTGAAATAAACAAAAAATTCTGTTCATAGATGTACACGAGTGTCTTGGATTCGTCCACATATTTGAAGCAAAAAGTTATCCTTAAAGAAACATATAAAAGTAAGATCTCCTAGACCTTCTCGTCCCCAATTATTTTAGATGACACACAGCAAAACAATACAACTCAATTCCTTAGTGAGACTATTGTAGATCTTCAGGTGAATAGTCTAGTTTGGGTGATTGCATTCATCTAAATCTATTGAGGGCCAGCAAATGACGAGCGTTGGTGCCTTTAATAAGTGTTCACGAAGATAGAAATCTTGCAATCGTGGTCAAATTTGATTCCACACCTTCATGTAGCTGAACTCTTATCTGTACAGCCAATTTGCTATTTGGTATCGCTTCCGTGCATAAGGTAGCTCAATATATACAGCAATTGAACCAATTTTCGTTGATGAACATGAAAGTCTAAGGTGGTAGAGAATCGCACCTGAAATTAATAAAAGAGATTGGGCCTAAGAGTTTTAACGCCCATATCTTGTACGAAACAGATTAATCAAGTACTGGAATATCGTTCTATGAAATATTCTTAACTCAAACACTGGAAGCAAATCAAAACAAAAAAACACAAACTTCATATGAACCAAGCAACTCACGTACATCAGAGGATCACAGAAGTGTTAAGAAGAAAAGAAAGAACGTTTGCAGGGAGCTTGCATTGCTCCAACTGTGAACAGTGACGTTACAGCTGCAGGAGTTCGCTTGTACAACACAAAGGTTACATTTAAAGTGTCACGCCCCCACGGTTGTGTTCAGGCAGACTGAATGCTGTGGTGAGCTACATGCATTCTAAGTATGAGTTTGAACACGCCTGAATAGTTTGGCGAGTTCCAGCATACTCCTACGCAGGGTACCTGTCACATGATGAGACTGGCGTGTGCAGTTTATTGAGCAGCCTACACCACACACGTTGTGGTATACAACTGCAACCACACACGTTGTGGCATACAACTGCTACCCCACACGTTGTGGCATACAACTGCTACCCCACACGTTGTGGCATAC
>VCRD01004669.1:12064-42815 GCA_006783055.1 Trinorchestia longiramus
CCAGTCTCCTCCCCAGTGCTTGTAGGGGGAATGTAGAGACCCAGTCTCCTCCCCCAGTGCTTGTAGGGGGGATGTAGACTATTATCCTCATTCATTTAGGTGAAATATTATGCTGATAAACCGTGCTGCAGCTGTTACAGTGTGTGTACAGCTGTACAGAGCTGAATGTACTGCAGCTGTGTGTACAGCTGTATAGAGCTGAATGTACTGCAGCTGTAAGTGTGTACAGCTGTACAGAGCTGAGTGTACTGCAGCTGTAACAGTGTGTACAGCTGTACAGAGCTGAGTGTACTGCAGCTGTAACAGTGTGTACAGCTGTACAGAGCTGAGTGTACTACAGCTTTAACAGTGTGTACAGCTGTACAGAGCTGAGTGTACTGCAGCTGTAACAGTGTGTACAGCTGTACAGAGCTGAGTGTACTGCAGCTGTAAGTGTGTACAGCTGTATAGAGCTGAGTGTACTGCAGCTGTAAGTGTGTACAGCTGTACAGAGCTGAGTGTACTGCAGCTGTAACAGTGTGTACAGCTGTACAGAGCTGAGTGTACTACAGCTTTAACAGTGTGTACAGCTGTACAGAGCTGAGTGTACTACAGCTTTAACAGTGTGTACACAGAGCAAAACAGTCACTAGGTCTATTTGTTCTTCATGGCCTGTTAAGGGATGCCTTTATATAGTTTATAGCCTCGTATGTAGAGTAAGCTGTGATACCGAGTAAAATATCCTGGCGTCTGTGGCAAGTTCTGGGATTATCAAATTCGTGATCCAGGCAACACATTAATGGTTAATTAAGAGTAATGTGACGCCTCGTTGCACATTAATGGTTAATTAAGAGTAATGTGACGCCTCGTTGCACATTAATGGTTAATTAAGAGTAATGTGACGCCTCGTTGCACATTAATGGTTAATTAAGAGTAGTGTGACGCCTCGTTGCACATTAATGGTTAATTAAGAGTAATGTGACGCCTCGTTGCACATTAATTACACCAAGCACCTGAAGTGTCAGCTGCCATCACAAGGTTGTGTCAGCAGCTGTAACGGAGACTCTGCTACACGTCGCTGACTGCCACTGTACTGCACTGATGTACTGTGTGCTCTTGTACGCCTTGTATTGTACTAGCTGCTGCACAAGACTGATGTACTATGTGCTCTTGTACAACGCCGTCAATTTGAGTGAACAATGAATTATGGACGGTGTGTGTTTGAACTGAAAGTCTCCATTATTCAAAGCAGTAAGTTCTTTTTCTATCCACGCTTTACAATCTGCCCGTTAATCACTCTCTGTACAAGACAGAAGAGAAGATACAAGAAGAAATTGTTCATTTCCAACAAAGCTTACACGTACAACATGCATTAATATTGAATTATAAAATAGCATTTTATTTAGTAAGGTGCTTAAGAATAGAAAACACTGCACAATGTTGCAGGTGGAGACGGAGGAGACCTGACACCTGATGAGCACGAGGAGAAGGCGCGTCTCATAGCTCAGGTGAGGCATTCCCTGCTGTGCTCACCTGGTCACTGGTAGGCCTAGTGAGCGACTGCTAGGCCTAGAGAGGGACTGGTAGGCCTAGTGAGGGACTGGTAGGCCTAGTGAGCGACTGGTAGGCCTAGAGAGGGACTGGTAGGCCTAGAGAGGGCTGCTAGGCCTAGTGAGGGGCTGCTAGGCCTAGTGAGGGGCTGCTAGGCCTAGTGAGGGGCTGCTAGGCCTAGTGAGGAGCTGCTAGGCCTAGTGAGGGGCTGCTAGGCCTAGTGAGGGGCTGCTAGGCCTACTCCTGGCAACATGAGAGCCTGGCAGTAGTTGTCCTCATGCAAAACACTTCGCTCACCCAGACCCTGTGCATAATTTGAAAGCATATCACAAAGGATGTGCTGTCACCACATGTTGGGACACTGTACCGCTCAACTCTATGTGGCGCGTGCTACAAGTTATCCCGAGACCTAATCGATCATTCCATTCAGAGAAATCTATTTCTGCGAGTAGCATGATGATTACGTTACCCATTAATTTCATTTTTGATAAACTGCATTGTGAAAATTTTCAAGGTAGTTGTACATGATATAGAATTTATCTTTCTTAACACTTCGCTACTTAAGCCGCCACCTCCTCTCCCTGTGTTCGTTAACTCGACTTATTCCTATGTTTGCTACAGCTACAAACTGCACTAACTTATACAGGGTGGCCCATAAGTAGGGTACCTTTTTTAAAATTATTATTGCTATAAAACTAAAAATGGTAGGAGATTTTGGTTAATTCAGAGTGAAAGAAGAAATTTTAAAGTTTGATATAAATTTATCAATGAAACAATAAAATACGTTTAACTTTGGAATACATTATCTTTTAAATGACCCATTATTAGTCAAACAATGGCGTGCTCTTTCAACGGTGCTGTTCATTAGTTTCCTTAATGTTTTTAGTGAAATGTTGTTGATCTCTTGAATGATGTCAAGTTTCAATTGCTACAAAATATCAGGCATTTCAATGTGAACATTTGTCTTTTAGTATCCCCAGAGAAAGAAATCAGGAGCACTTATATTTGGAGATCGAGGCGGCCACGGTATATCACCAAAACGAGAATTTATTCTGTTTGGAAAAATTGCGTTTAACATTTGCATTGTTTCTTTCGCTGTGTGCGCTGTAGCTCCATCTTGCCGGAAAAAGGTAATCTCTATGTTGTTATCTCCAATTTCAGGTATCAAATATTCTTGAATCATCTGTCTATACATGTTTCCATTAACACGAATTGCATCCCCATTAGCATCTTCAAAAAATATGGTCCAATGATCCTCGAAGACGTGATGCCACACCATACTGTTACTTTAGCTGAGTGAAATGGACGTTCATGAATTTATTTTGGATTTTCTGAAGCCCATAATCTGCAATTTTTCTTACTAACAAAACCATTGAGGTGAAAATGTGCCTCATCAGTCATTATTAAATTCTTTACAAGGTTTTCATTTTCTACAAGCTGCAGAAATCTATTCGCAAAATCTAATCGCTTTTGGTAGTCCGTAGGATGGAGTTCTTGAGTTAATTGAATTTTATATGGATGATACTTTAGATCTTTCACCAAGAAACATTAGAGTGAGGTACGTGACATTCTCAGTTGAATTGAACGTCTCCTAGTTGACATTTTGGGCTGATCAGGAACACTCGTTGCAACAAGCTGAATTGAAGCACCAGTTCGTATGGTCCGTGACCTGCCACAACGATGTCTGTCTGCTGTTGTCCGTTTCTCTAAATTTCAATGCCAGTTTTTTATGCATTTGTTCGAAGGACTTCTTTCAATACCATCAATATTCCTGTAATTCCTCTGAACTGCAGTAACCGAACTATTACATTGGAAGTAAAGTTCCACTATTTTTGCTCATTCCATTGCGTTGCGATTCATTTTGGAGGTGGATTTTATGAATTTTTTGGGCAATATGTTATAATTGTCAGTAGAATGATACGCTGGTTGAAAACTTTGAAATCTCATTCATTCTGAATTAACCAAATCTCTTTACCATTTGTAGTTTTATGGCTTTAATAGTTTTAAAAAGGTACCTTACTTATGGGCCACCCTGTACTTGTAACCTGCACGAGGACTTGTGTGTTAACACATAACTCATATTTCAGGTGTTGGAACTGCAGAACACTCTGGACGACTTGAGCCAGCGTGTGGATAGCGTCAAGGAGGAGAACTTGAAACTGAAGTCGGAAAACCAAGTTCTGGGGCAGTACATAGAGAACCTCATGTCAGCGTCCTCCGTCTTCCAGTCTACTTCTCCCAAGCCTAAGAAAAAGTGAGCTCGTGTAGCTAAGATGCCAATCTCGTTATTGAGTAGCTGACATGTGGTGGCTGCGTAACTTAGATTCCAATCTCCTCGTTAGAGCTTCACGGTATGGTTGTTGATATGTAGTGGCTGCGTATCAGATATACGTGCTAGTGTACGTGTCATCTCTCGTACCTTTGAGTAAAGTTGTCCGCTTTGAGTATAAAATTTTTATTGAAAAATTACACGTTCCGATCTCAAAAAATAATTTTGGTCTTACTTGAACATTTATTTTTTCTATCACTGCTACAGAAACATGCTTTGAGATTCAAGTACGGTTCTCAAGTATCACTTGAGATCTAACGCTACTGGTTGTGTGGAAAGTTTAGGGTTGCTTGCAGCTTATTTTTCACGCTCTCTACCAATGCACTGCCATTTCAGTCAAATCTGGACGACGGTGCGAATGTTTGTTCTCATATCGGAAAAGCGTAAGAAACATTTACTCAAAATCAACGGTTACTACACACTGTTAGAAGATGGATCATTTCAGGCATGCATAGCACTTGTCTTATTGTTAGTCAGAGCCCTCCCTAGTACATACCTTCGGGGTTACTGTAGCTCAAGCTGGTTAACACTTGCTACGTCATAGTACGGATCTCCTGCCGCTACACATACTTTTCTAGAGGGAAGATTAAGTTCGAGACCGAGCCTTGACTGTGCCATGTTTGCGTCACAAGTTCTCCATTTATCCACTCTTTACATTACTGCATCGTCTACGGACATAGGAGTTGTGTTTCAGTTGTACTCTCGTGTTCGTTTGGATGTACAAATGGTACTCTTGTATTTGTGTTGTTGATCAGTTGCGTGCTGCCTGACACCGGCGCACTGCTCGCTCTATAACCAGAAGTTCACTCACTCCCTCGTAGGCCTCACAACAACTGCAGTGTCGTGTGTTGTCACACGGTGCTGCTCAACAGAGTCCTGTTTGTAGTGGGACCAGCGTTTTCTTAGCCAGCTGTACCTTTCACTCGCTGCTATTATTGAATCACATAATATCCTATTGGTACTGTTGCTTAGTCTTTGTATTGCGGATCATCTACTTATCACTCATTACCATTGCCCAATTATAATTTTGTTTAATTACCGCGCCTTTTCGATCATAACGGTGGAGAAGATTTATCTGCAAGATTGTGAAATGACTTAAAAAGAAAGAATGCCGGCGTTTCCTGCCCAGGCCTTTAATCAACAAATTTCCTGCAAAAATTAAAAATAATGATACAAAACTCGACAACACTATAAAAAACACTTAGTAAAACCTCAGGCGTTGGAAGATATTTATTTATAATTTTTGAACGTATATGCGTTCGGCATGATATTGAGAGCTGGTTTTGGCTGGTGTATGCACAAGGATGCAAAAACACAGAAGTTGAAATTAATAGCACATTAACCTGCACGTGAAATTTTTCAATAATGAAGCTGATCTCTCTGGAACATTGATATGAGCTCGAAAGAAAGCGATGAGGGCAGTTTCGATAATTTCGTGCGTCATGCAACGATGATGTTGCAGTTGGTTGGTGGGTGGATCCCACGCACTGCACAACTGAACCTATTAAAAAATTACCTTCTTCTTAGAAGACCAGTGTTCAATATTGCGTGAAATTCTGTGCCGTGGTGACTAGTAATAACACAGAACAGTACTCTAGAAAAAGTCAGCTTAGAGTCACAAGATCAAATTCATTATTCGTGTACTATAGAGTGCTATTATTTTTAGCGCTTGAAACCAGCGCTCGATGAAGTGCAGAGCGCATCAATGATTCTTCATAATTTTTTTCTCGTATTTTTTTTTATTCACTTGTATTTTTCTGGTGTAGAGAATTTCGGGAAGGCCTTGAAGGGGTTTGATTGCGTGCACTTTTTGAAAACGTCTTCTGTTTCGAAGGAGCTTGATTTCCTGTTCTTCATTTATGGTATTCCAACTACGCTATCGCAGTTCATAACGCTTGCTTTCTTGCCTTCGCTTTGCAGAGGTTCCTAAAGAGATGCTCCATCTCCACCACGTGCTCCAGCAGCTGCGTCTTATCTCCAGTATCTTACATTCGTGAGCCATGAACTCTACCTGTATATTAACCTTCATGTTACCAAAGCCTCTAACGTAGCGTTTCAAATAATAATATAATTACACTACTATGTTTTTGTTGTACATTGTTTCTTGGTAGTGCTTTATTATACTTTCTAGATGTGGACGGGGAAAAGCTTACCTGTGAGGTAACTGTAATAAATTAAATTAGGAAAATTTAGTTCATTTAGAAATAGAAATTTTCTATTTCCGACATTTGTATTGACACAGGACGATACAGCAATCTTTGAATGGTGCTTTGAAGGTACACTTTCTCTAAACGTGTCTGCACCGCTGCTGTGGTGCCCTGCACCGCTGCTGTGGTGCCTTGCACCGCTGCTGTGGTGCACTGCCACTCCCGCCTACTACCAGCAAAGAGAATGTTTGATGTTGCACCACCATAACCCAGTGATGGTGTTCGGTGTAAATGAATTTGATACTGTGTCTGTCATCGTCAGTGCACGTTGGAGTCTGTTGTGGGTTTAGGTTTAGAGTTAGTGCATCCTGGACTGCCTTAGCTCTAAAGTAGTGGACAGATCGACCTGCTGCAGAAGTGTCGGGTTTTCGCTTTTTTCATTTCAACTTTGTGTGTCCAGACCTGCGGCATATTCTCTGCACGATTCTGTGGTCGGTTTAATGATCACATCGCGCCTCTTTTCTTCTTTCTTGGTCGAAAAGTATGCCGGCGTACCGTGCAAGCAGTTCACTTTGAACTACAAAAATCGTTTACTGTCTTGATGCGTTAATCTTTCCTTGCCTAAGCCTTCGTAACTTATTTTAAATATTCAAGAAATGTTATTAAGGTTTTAAAACTTCCTGATAATCTCTATTGTGTAATTTTACTGCAAGGCACGTCTCAGGAAGTGGCAGAGTCTGTTCTCGTCAGCTCCCTTAGGAAAGTAGAGGCTCTGAATGCTGTCGTCGTCTGCAACCCGTCGCTGATCCAACAACTCTGGCGTTCACAAAATGTTGTACGTATGGCTCTTGATTGAGTCCAGCTGTTTTTCCATCTCTTCTGATGGTGGGAGTGACTTTTGAGTCGTCCCGGTGATTTGAATGCATCAATCGCTCATGTTTCTTGTCTTCAAATTTTCCGTGCAAAGTAATTTAAAAGGTAAACTAGTGCCTGGGTTTGGTGGATGATGGTCCTGGCCCGTCTGTAACACCTAATTTATCGCCTCACTTTATCTGTGTGCTCATATTTCCAGTAAAGTAGCGTCTCTTTACTTTCCACTGAATTTATGAAGATATTAACTTGTATTATTGCCTGGCCTGAATTTATTCCTAGTTAATAAGTAGTCGTGCGTTACTTTCAAATTTGGCTGCGGTGGTTCAACTAGGAATATAATAATGATACTTTCAAATCTAAGCTTGTAGCCTATTTATCGTCATGACTAGTGTTATTCTGTGTGTTATTATTTCATCGCAACTTGTATGCATAATCTCGATTGCACTTTTTATTAGCGAGATATAGAGATTTTTCTTATGAATATTGTTAATGAATTTTATAAAACTCTGGTTTCAGCTGGTCACATCTTGTAGTACTACATATTGTTTACGAACATAAGTTGCTCGCTTTATTTAGAGAGCGAGTAATCCTTCTCCCTGAGTTGCCTCGGAGTCTGTTGTGTTTTTTTTGTTGCAGGTTAGGTGGTTTAGTCGTTTCTTGTTTCTAAGAACAGAATATGGCAACAGGAACGAGCTGTTAGGTCCATTCTTGGGTTTCTACTCAAGTCCCATGCTGGAGACTCAAACGCCCTTACAAGACCGCGCACCAGCTCAGTGTTGTTTTAAGGCCATGCTTTAAAATATTCGACATAACGCTAACATATAATAATGTAATTATAATACGGAATTGTTGCGTCTTCTATTTATTTTAATATGGATGTTGTGAAAATTAATTCGTCATAGCCACCTTCTTGTAATGTACACTTAACTGTAGCCCTGTAGGTTCTGCGAGGCCGTTTATGAAAGCCTTCGCAAATTCCATAACTTTTCCGCTTGTAATTCAATGGAAAGCTCATTTAAACCTCATTATTTATTGATGTTATGCGTACTCGAAACTTTTCTGTGGATGCAGAAGTTTCACCAGCAATGTGTGTCCATAAAAGGACTCTAGTTGCCTGCGGTGGTGGCTATACGTTCTGTCTCTTGATCAGTCGTGAAGCGTTGTAGTCCTCAATACTTGCTCTGTTGTTCATCCCAGCTTCACTCGGCCTTCATGCAGCCTGCTACAATTTGTTACGTGAGATGAGAGTTCATTGTGGATGTGGTACCTCAATACGTATATTTATTATGGTACGTGTTAATCCGAGAGGGAGTACGTACGATGCACTCGCATGCCTCTGCTGAAGGTTTTACAGTGTATTGGCAGTGGGAAAACCGATGAATGTCACTGATTATGACATTTGTTTGGTCGACCTCGAGATCTGATGTATCCCGCAATGTCGCTGAGTTTTATGAAAGAATTGGTTGTACTATAATTTTGAGATATATAGCTTTATTTTTTTATTTTGACTGTACATGAGTTTTAAGCTTACTATTGGTTAACGAACGTTAGCTTCTTGGACCTCAATTCAGTAGAGAAGTATAAGTGGAGTTCATGAAGATAGCATGTAATAATTCGGGGCTCTCCAATATGCATTACCCTCTGTTTCATGACTATAGTTCTCTTCAGTAATCAGAGAACATTTAATTAGTGCAAACAATTTGGTTTTCCTCTAACGTAGGTACTACAAAACTCCGTTTGAGTGACGAGAACAATCGTTCGTTGTAAGACAGACTTGCTGTTAATACAAAGGAGGTTAAACTCAGTTCACCCAACACGGATACGTTGATGGAAACATCTGGACGATGTCACCTACAGAGGAGTTTAGATACAAACCAGTCTGGCATCGTCGTGCCGCCTTAACTCCCTTAAATACCGCGTTTCCGTCACCGGTACAGTGAGCACTATGCTGCACCACATGTGTCTGAAATATTACACCTACCCATTCTGGCGTTTCATTAACTCCTGACAAGCTCCTTGTACAGTCACTGGACTTTGGTGTCGTTCGTATGTGATATTTGAACAAGTTTCAAGTTATTTCGGTGAGTAATTTTTAGCTGCGAGGTCGTGGTTGTATTCAGTGTCAAGAAAGGTGTGGCCAAGTAAAACGAAGTTTATGCTTTACTGATCGTCAAATTGATTGACGTTCAGTCAAGATGATATTTGTTTCGTGTTATATAGGAAGTTATTTCTGAAGAATAATGAAATATGTACCAAGTGTCAAGAAAAAGTGGCCAAAAAACGAATTTTAAGCCTTAGTGATAGTCAAAATAATTAACGTTCAGCCAAGATAAAATTTGTTTCATTGGTTACGTAGAAAGTATTTCTAAAGAACAAGTATAAATGGGTGAAGTTTCTGACACTGAACTGTCCTGTAGGAAACACGGTAAACTAATTCATGGATGGCATACTATACAGGAGCATTACAGCTGATCTTGAGGCGTGTAGTTAGCATACACACCTGGCTGGCACATGTCAGAGTGGAAGAGGCTTCCAAGGTGTCTGTGTAGGAGCTTGCCTTACATTTCACATCTGAAACAAGCGAGTCATGCACACAACCCCACACATAACACGCAATATCTTGATTGATAGAGGGAAGCTCGAGCCTACACACCAGTCTACTAGTTACCTCCACTGTGCCAGGGAACCTCAGTATAAATGGTAACAATCAAAATAAGAAATACGATGGTGAAGGCTAACAAGGATATCGATCATCTCGTGTGGAGCACCAAAGAATAGGATGTAAGCAAGTTTAGGTAGAGGAGAATTCTCCATTGTCGAGGCCTTCCAGAAAAATTTCATTGTGATGAAATGTAATGTTATGTGTTATGTGTTTTTCACACATGTTATGTTATGTGTTCACATGTAATTTCATGTGTTACATATAAATGTAAACAAAATAAATAATCCTAAATAATTCCATAATGATGACACTTTACTGCCACCAACAAAAAGCCCCTATGAAGCATTTATTTTTAAAATAAGTTTCAAGATCATGAATATTGCAAGAGAGTGCTGGCAAGGTAGAGAAACTAAACCAGGAGAAGTCATGCATAATAATTCAGCATACAAGTAAAGCATCAAAGGATTAAATTATCATCAGTTGATGTCGCACATTTAATCTGCTGTGGGTGTCTGTAGAGACACGGAATCACAGCAAGGCTCCAAAAGTGTTTATTTTTCACAGGTAAATCCCAATTGTACAAATAAATGCGCGCAAGAGAAGCGAAGAGCATTTTTTTTGTAGTAATATCATCGCTTCAAACGGCAACTCTCAATACAAAATTTGTATACCGCATCAGTAATTCTTTCCGAGTTTCCTACGCAAAAAAAATTGTGATTCAGGGATGCATCGATAGTTTTGATACTTCAACCCTCACTTGCACCGTGCATCATAGGTGATACAAATACAGTGATTACATGTAGTTACTGAGTTATTGATGAGACCTGGCTGTGGTACCTAGTATCAGTATTGACACCTACATCCACCCAGCGAATTCAAAACACGTAAAATTTAGTGGCCGGGGTTGTGTACACAAGCATGAGTGCGTGTGCGTGTTATGAGGGTAAGTGCGTGCGCTTCAGGGTCAAGAATACGATAATCAGACAGCTGTTACTGAGAACATACCAATAGACTAAGTGTCCAACGAACACCACTCAGCAAAACTGGGCACCACAACTCCGGGTACGCATTATTATTAAGAGCGTCAGAAGTTCCAGTAAAACAGGGAGACTGCCATCACTGCATCAATACCAGGAGCATCTTTACCAACTGAACTCTCACAGTCTCTGTTTGACACACACGTAACTGCAGCAACTACTCTCAGTACACCAGAGCTGCTGTGCAGTGGTTGTGTTGTTGACAGGTGTTGTACAGTGGTTGTGTTGTTGACAGGTGTTGTGCAGTGGTTGTGTTGCCCGCACACCAGTACCTCAGAACACCTACAGTACGTTGCACAACAGCAGCGTGGCGTCAGAGAAGTAGAAGGTTTGTTAACCCTACCCTGCAAAATTCATTTTGGAATGTTTGCACAAATTATTCGTAAATAACTACGGTCAAGAAACAATCATTTTAGAAAACGGTATTATGTTTGCAACACTGCGCAGTGTGACGGGTTAACACAACCACGCTTGTATAAAGCCACACAAACCTGCCACGATGTGGACTGGTCAGGCAAGTTACCCTAGGATGTGGACTGGTCAGGCAAATTACCCTAGGATGTGGACTGGTCAGGCAAGTTACCCTAGGATGTGGACTGGTCAGGCAAGTTACCCTAGGATGTGTACCTGGAAGGGACACCAGGTAAAGGCTGTCACCCCTACAAAGCCAGCTTGACTGCAGGGAGAAATAAACAGAGGCTTTACACACACACTACAGGTGTACTGAGAACAGCCACAGCACTAAAACTTCCTCAGTTTTGCGAGCTTGTTGTGCTCACGGAAGAGTTCATTGCGCAGGCGTCTCCAGTAGTACTTGGTGTTAGGATCCAGTTCCTCCAGCGGTGGTGGAAGCCCTGCACACAAACCAGTACAGTTCTAACTATACTCAGCCCGTTTACCTCAATTAAAAAACATCGTTCCGTTCTAAAAATGTTTAGCGAAAGAGATCCATCCATTAGCACGGCTATCAACAGTCACAGAACGCAATGTTGAAGAAAGATAAAGAATTAGAATGATGTACATTTACACAAAGAGCAGTAAGAAGTAATCAAGGCTGCCATGGTTTTACTGCTACGATCATATCTAAATCACTTTAATTGTTGCAATCAGTAGCTCTACACATATTACGAAGAAACTCTAACTTTAGCTTTGGAATGAGCGAAATGAACACTACACGCCCAGGCTATAGTTCACTCTCTTCCTGAGGGAGAAAGTAAAGACAATGAACCTTGATTAGGTCAGAGTCCTGCTAAGCCTACAACTGACATCAAATACAGGGTGCGTAAGGTATGTGAGGACACTTAAATTTTTGTAATTTAAACTAACCCAATAACAAGTGATGTATTTTTATTTCAGAAGATCCCATGGCAGATATTACTATAACTAATAAAATGAAAAGACACGCTGTAAAAATGTCAATAAAAGCGAAACACACTAATTTAGAAATAGCAAAAATTCTAAAAGTCGCCAGATCTTTCGTTTGCAAAGTTAGAAAGGAGCTGAATGAAAACAATGGAGATGAATTGGCCACAATCAAGAAAAAACAGCATTGTCAACGCTCTGACTCACTCAGAACACCTGCGTTTGTCAGAAGAGTGCATGGCATGAGCGACGAAAATTCTGGAAAGTCAATGCGACATGTTGCCAAAAATCTTCAAGTGTCTGAAGGAACAATAATGGATGTTGTTCATCAAGACCTAGGATACAAATCTTACGTTCTTAGGCGAGCTCATTTTATGTCGACAAAAACTCAAGAGAATCTTTAATGCGTGCAAAACAACTCAAGCAAATTGAAGCACCCTGAAGAACAGGCCAGGATCATGTCACACCAAACTTATGGCCTCCTAACTCACCAGACCTTAATCCGTTGGACTATTACGTGTAGGGCGTCGTTGAAAAGGAAGTTAATAAGCATCCCCATAACACCAAATCCTCTCTGATGGCAGCAATAGCCCGAGCAATGGAGGATATAAATCAAGACCACCTGATCGAAGCTTGTAGTCACTTTCGAACTCAAATTGAGTCGGTGATAGAAGCCATAAGGAGGATATATAGAATAAAACGTAGGTTAATATTATGTTTACTTGTTTTGTTACAAGAAATTGAAAGTTTCAACGCTTAACAGTTTCATTTGCTGTTTTTCGAAAAGTGCGTAAGGTGTCCTCAGATACCTCACGCACCCTGTATAGAGGTCAACTTGTGGTAACATTTAAACTCACTAGACAGTTCCCGTGGAAATTCCATGCTTTAGATATGACTAATTTAAAATTATTCTAAAGATAAATGTATTAAGGACTTACGACGAATTATTGCATTTTAAATGAATGCTTTTCATGAATATATACGCAACTTCCGTTCTATATCTCATATACCCGTCGAAATTACTTGGTTTAAAAGTCATAAAATTAAAGATGCATGAAAAAAATACATATTTTAGTTTTACCCGTGGCACTATCATAATCTGAATATTTTCCATGAATATATACAGATATTCCATTCTGTACCGTATTTATCGATAACATGGCCGTGTAAAAGAAGAAAACTATTAATGAAAAAAGTTGAGCATTTTATAGTGATCCGGCGCCCTTTGTATCCATAATACAATGCTTGTAATACATGCATACCCGTTTTGATTTCAATTCAATAATTTTTTTCAGTAATAGGAAGTAATGGGACGGACACACACAGATACAGAGAGAGAGATGGAGATTCATGGTCGATTATATATGTAGATAGTTATTAGGGGTACCGGAAAGTCCTGTTCTCTTTTCTTCTCTTTAACTTTGAGTTATTGAAGCAAGGAAAAACTGTGACTACAGACCTTTACAGTCAGTAACTCGAACGTCTAAATGCTTCGTTGCGTAAAAAATGTCTTGCTCTAGTGAACAGGAGAGGAGTCATTTTGTAACACGATAACGCTAGACCTCATTCTGCCAAACAAACTTAATAAAAAATTAAGTCCTTAGGTTTGGAATTTCTTCCTCAGCCACCATACTTGCCAGACCTTGCTCCATCAGGTTTTCACTTATTTCGTTCTTGAGAGCATTTCATCAGCGGAAAAAGATTCACAAATGTTCACGAGTTTGAAGCGGAGTTTAATTCCTTTATTTCTTTCAAAGATGTTGATCTTTTAGGAAAGGAGGATTAAAAAGCACCCAAGTAGATGGATAAAGGATATATCTAATGATGGCGACCAATTTGTTGAGCAATAAAGATTTTTCAGTTATATTTCTTTCAATTATTATTCAGGACAGAACTTACCGGTACCCCTAATATTTGAAGCACGAGATAGTTCCTGTGGAAATTCCAGTTTAGATTTGACTAATTTGAAAACATGAAAAAACGAATGTTATTAAAGATTTACGACGAATTACTCTGTTTTAAATGAATACTAGTAGACGTGAAAATTCATGAATATATGAAAATTCACGTATACGTGAAAATTCACCTGAATATGAATGCGTGAAAATTCACGCGTTTTTTAACTGACTTTCTCCGTTTGATTTGCCAGTGGACGCGGGCTTTGCGAAGAGTTCCCACATTGAAGAATGTGCCTTTGGTATCCACAATACAATGCTTACAATACCCTACCGAACTTCCTCCTTTCTAAATCCTTAAGAGCGTTGCAGAGAGACATACCTAGCAAGCATGCAACAAACTGCGTATTATTATATAGTGGAATTTTTCATGAACATATACAGAATTTCATTTCAGTATCTTTATCTACCGATAACATGGCGTAGATAGTACCCATGGAAATTCAACAGTCTAAACACGATAAAATTAAGGATCTATGAAATAAAATACATTTTCAGTTAATGCGTGCCTTAGTGGTATGTCAGAACCTGAATATTTTCCACGAATAAATGCAGAACTTCGATTCTGTATCTTATCTACAGTTAACATGGCCGTGTAGAAGAAAGGTATTAACGAGAAAAAATGGCGTATCTTAAAGTAATCCGGAGCCTTTGGTATCCACAATGCAATGCTTATAATACATGCATACCCTTCCTGATTTCAGTTCAAGAATTAGATCGGAAGTAATGGGACGGACAAACGCAGATAAAGATACACTATCTATAATTTAAGTAGTTAATTCTAGAACAAAACATATGTACATTTCGCTTCGCCAGCGATTAGAAATTAAAACTTGACTTGTATCACAGTACTGAATGGTGACAATCATCTAGAGACAACCGTTGTTGATTAGCGATTGTTTCCTACCGTAACTTTACTTGCTGCAACAGTCACTCCAGTGATGTGCTAGATCTCACTCTTTTTGTTCCTCTTTTGCTCCGAGTCTAAGTTACGCTCTCACTCTTGGTTTCGGTCTGGATCTTGCTATTCATTCAAGCCCGGGCTTTTCCTATAAATCGGTTCAACGAACGAAGACCAGTTGATCTGCCATCCCGAAATAAATATCCTCGTGGCAAGAAAATATCCTAGCCCCAAAACTCTGAGGAATAGCAGCACGACCCAACACCAACGAAGCTAAGACAACAGGCAATCCCAAACGACAATATTTAGGGCCTCCACAACCACAAGGACTCAGGCGTCACTGTGGGAATATTTGAGTTGCAAGTCTCCCCAGAACCTTGAACTCGTGTCGTCTTGAGCTGTGTCGTCTGCAACACAAATCCCCACCTTCACCTTGTCTTATTCTCATGTGCAAGCAAGACTTTTCTAGGTCTTATTAAGTCCTGTACAAGCAAGACTTTTCTAGGTTTTATTAAGTCCTGTACAAGCAAGACTATTCTGGGTCTTATTAAGTCCTGTACAAGCAAGACTTTTCTAGGTTTTATTAAGTCCTGTACAAGCAAGACTGTTCTGGGTCTTATTAAGTCCTGTACAAGCAAGACTATTCAGGGACTTATTAACTTGGTACCACCTCTTACAGTGCTTTGTTTACCTTCATTAGCACCAGTATCTCTTGTAAACAATGACATACTCTAACATTACATTCATTGATCTTCTCTCGGCACGTACTATACCATTGCACCAATACTAGTATTTTCACCTAATTTTCAATACTCTGTGGCTCTTTACTTCCTCCACTCACTTTCTTTTTTGGTTTCTCCTTAATTTCTGATTATTATTATTATTGCAAATATTACCAACAATGATGTAGTTCTTAATGTAGCAAAACAAGAAAAGTGTTAGAACTTCATTTAACAGTTCATGTTTAACACACAGACACTGGATAAATTTATACAACCTTAACAGCAGGTTACAATATCCACATGCTAGTGGGTACACGCACCATAACAATTGTTTCAATTTCTGGTAAAGAATTTCTAAAGAGCAGGATTCTCATATGGAATTCAGTTGAAATTGATTTCTTTTTTATTAGTAAGGTGTTTATGGTTGAAAAAGTGTAGGAGTGGTTTTCCAGTCATCTTAAAACAGACGCTGGAGACTTTATGGTTGTGGAGGCCTCATATACTAGACCTACAACATGAGCTACATCCAACCTACACAACCAGCAACACCACACACAACACTCACCAGTTCTGAGCTCCCACAGCCAATCAGGATACTCGTGATCCTCCTTGACTTTGACGTCCTGGCGGTTCTCCTTGACCATGTCAGACCCACACACGTAAGCCCGCAGCTTGTGAGGGTCTGTCTCCACTGGTAGACCCTGAAATGCACACAACAATTAGTCAAATGCAAGGAAAATTGTACTATGTTAAGCCCAGGGTTGATGGTCTTGCACAAGGTTTGGTCAAGACTATTTGGGCAGCAGAATTGTATCAGCTATATCATGTTTGAAGTAAAGAATTTGGCATTATTATCATTTGTAAGAAGATTGTAAAGGAACTGAAGTCAGTCAACATTCTCACATGAAACCCTGGTAAGAACCACAAGACTGAAATAGGTAACCAGTAGTTGAACTGAAATTGGTAACCAGGAGTTGTACTGAAATAGGTAACCAGGAGTTGGACTGAAATAGGTAACCAGGAGTTGGACTGAAATAGGTAACCAGGAGTTGAACTGAAATAGGTAACCAGAAGTTGAACTGAAATAGGTAACCAGAAGTTGAACTGAAATAGGTAACCAGAAGTTGAACTGAAATAGGTAACCAGTAGTTGAACTGAAATAGGTAACCAGTAGTTGAACTGAAATAGGTAACCAGTAGTTAGACTGAAATAGGTAACCAGTAGTTAGACTGAAATAGGTAACCAGTAGTTAGACTGAAATAGGTAACCAGTAGTTGGACTGAAATAGGTAACCAGTAGTTGGACTGAAATAGGTAATCAGTAGTTGGACTGAAATAGGTAACCAGTAGTTGGACTGAAATAGGTAACCAGTAGTTGGACTGAAATAGGCAACCAGTAGTTGTACTGAAATAGGTAACCAGTAGTCGAACTGAAATAGGTAACCAGTAGTTGAACTGAAATAGGTAACCAGTAGTTGTACTGAAATAGGTAACCAGTAGTTGGACTGAAATAGGTAACCAGTAGTTGGACTGAAATAGGTAACCAGTAGTTGAACTGAAATAGTTAACCAGTAGTTAAACTGAAATAGGTAACCAGTAGTTAAACTGAAATAGGTAACCAGTAGTTGGACTGAAATAGTTAACCAGTAGTTAAACTGAAATAGGTAACCAGTAGTTGGACTGAGCACAACCAAGAAGTTGGATTCAACTTCAAACAAGAAAAGGTCAACATTTTGATTTCAGCAAGAGTCATCAATTTAATAGCTTGATATTGGTAGAAGTTAGGGAGTCCTGTACTAAGAACACAAATACTAGAACTTTACAATAGTGCAAACTTAGGTGAATTGCTTACCTAAACTGCAGCATTAATGCTGTCCATAATTCCAGTATTTACATTAGCTTCAAATGATGCATGCAAACTTGACAATTTTAAGCACTAAATTGCTGTTGGTTAACAAAACAATTAATGCTGTCCATCTTTTGAATATTCCTGTTGGTCCAAATAGAAAAATAATGGTAACCATAATTTAAGTATTGGAGTTCATAATTGGTATTGACTAAAACTTACACGATAGATATTCATTTGGCCATGAATGTCCCAATGTTGAGTTTGTCAATATTTACTTCCAAAAGTAAGTGTTTTCAAACTTTTATATTTTCTTTGAAAATTTGCCACGCAAGTATTTACACTTCACAAATTCCCACACATATCATAAAACCTAAAAAACTTGGTGAAAGGCTACATATGATTGAATACTGTTATACAAAAATTGCAATACATGCATATCAAACAGTTATCAGTATTACTATTCTGAAGGCAAAAACTCTGTAGAGCACATTAACATGCACTTGTTCAAGTTTACTGATTTTACTCCATGGGTAACCCAAAATATAAAGAAAATGCATGAGAAACATTGGAAAACTATCTAATCCACAGAATAAAAAAATTGTGTTCCAATGAGAACCTGCATGTGTTCATGCAGCTACACAAAACAGGTAAATTACACCAAAATTTTCTACACTTAGTAGTATGCCTCAAATTCTAAGTTCTTTATATAACATGGCCTCTACTTGTGACTCCTGGTTGTGCATCAAGACCACTAAAATTATGCTTGACTTACTCAGTATCCAAGCAGTTGTACAAGAGATATTTTGTATAAAACATAATTACAGGGCGTAAAAACTTACCAGTTATGGTTTCCTGGTAAGTTTTTACCACCAATTGCACTGCTCAACTCAAACAAGTTACTTTTATGAGATGCCAATAAAGCACAAATGTTTAGTATAAAGTACAGTCATGAAGTTGAAAGCACTTCAATTGTGTACCTCAGAGTTGCAAAATTTATTTGATTAATGAAATTGTGTAGCATTAGAGTGTCATATCTTGTACTCTGCATCCACAACTGACATTACAAACACAGAGTTGTCATTTACAGCTGCAACACTCACGTCTCTGCCAATGAAGAGACTCGGTGTGCCTGCACATGAAATATTAAGGAATATTAACATTTTCATAGTATGAAAGTACAGTAACAAGTTGGACAACACCAAGAGAAGTAATATAAGTGTAATTCAACCAATTTTATTGAAAGGATACAAAACACAAAAATCATAATTCAGTCAGTAGTGATGAGGCCAATAAACTTACAACACTTACATGAAGATTGCATGCAAAAAGTTGGATCTAACATGGTCAAGAACATCAGTTTTAAAACTTTTCATTTTTATATGACAATTTTCATACAATGGATGCTTTCATTTTATGAGAAAAAAATTCATATTCAATTTTGCTTCATAGCACACAACTTACCAGAGAAATTCCTGTGTATTGATGAAAATATGAAATTTGGTTTAGCAAGACACCTCATCAGTCTGACACAAGACATTTTGATCCACTTCCACGTACTACTGTACTACTACTAAACTTTTTTTTTAGTAAACTTCAATGGCTGATTTTATATAACCTTGGCTGAAAAAAGAGACACAAATATGAACTCCAGAAAAGAATGATATGAAATAAGCATGAAGCATATTAGACTAAAAAATATTATTTCACTGAACCCCCACAAAATGCCACTACATGAAAATTTTTTAAAAACATGGGATCAGAAAATATGAATTATTTAAAATATTAGCTTTTTAGTTCATACCCATGGGCAAGAGGTCAACAGCATCAAATCTTCCTTGTCTACCCAAACTGGAATTAACTCAAGTCAAACAAAGACATTTGTGAAGAGATTGCATTGGAGTGCATGCCTCACTGAACTTGTACCTTGCATGCCTCTATGCCAGTCAATTTTGTCCACAAGCTCAGCCAACCCAACACATACTGGGTGAACCAAGTACTTTCTAATACAGTCTGCCACTCATGTTCATATTTACTACATTCCAAGACCAGATGTTCAACTGCTTCCTCTACTCGGTTACACTGCAGACATAACCTTGTATTCCCCTCATGCCACCTACATGTATACCTATTCACACTTAATGCCTTACATCTGACAGCAAACAAGAGTTGGTTGCTAAAACTTCCATCATAAAACATTTCAAACCTTGATACATTTTTAATGGCATACCAAATTAAAGTAGTTTTCCCATTCATACTATGCTTCCATTTGTTCAGGCCATACTTTTTGTTAGTTTTTCAATTTCTTTCTTCCACTTATTGCAATCCCACTCCATTCCTTTACCTCCATAACCAATCGTCCATAGTTCTTCCAATTCTAACACGAACAGTTTTCTGAATATTCAGTTTTCTTGCATGCCCCCAATCACTAGAAGAGCCAGCTTGCCATAAACAGACCCTCATGGTCTGCTTGACAAGTAGTCACACTCTAAACCGGGTGACTGACTGCTCAAAGTTCAAGTCTCTTATTCCCTGCATACATTGAGAAATATTTCATTGCATCCACAACAATCTTTCAACCCCACAAGATTCATAATACCGGTAGAAATTTCGGAGTACACGCGATTCGGATCATGTTCCGGTCTTTCTTAAAGTACGGTTCTCCATTTCTTAATTACATATAAAGTAACTCCGGAATGGTAACTGCTCACTTAATTTTATTAAGATATATTTTGTTATAGAGATTAGGAGGTAGATATTCACAAAATTTATAAACAGTGCCTAAAGTAAAAATTCTTTACATCGATACAAGCTTGGATCGTTCTTTGTTTGCTAAATTTGATGAAGAGAATGCTAAATTATTTAACAAAACCATATAATCTATGATGAAGAGGAAAACATAACGTTCATAACTTAAAGTACGGTTCTCCATTTCTTAATTACATATAAAGTAACTCCGGAATGGTAACTGCTCACTTAATTTTATTAAGATATATTTTGTTATAGAGATTAGGAGGTAGATATTCACAAAATTTATAAACAGTGCCTAAAGTAAAAATTCTTTACATCGATACAAGCTTGGATCGTTCTTTGTTTGCTAAATTTGATGAAGAGAATGCTAAATTATTTAACAAAACCATTTAAGTTATGTTGTTCATAACCTCAACAGGTTCACTCCGCTCTGTAAAAGTCCTTCTTCTTCTTCTTGTTTGCTTTGTAGAACTGGAGCCCTTCAAAGAGGCTCCAAATAGGCTTCTGGCAAGTGTAATGATACTCAGCCCAACAATCTGGTTCTTCTTCTTCTTGTTTCACGTTTATTGGAGTTTTAGATATTTACTCCATGCAGCTTCACGCCTTCAGGGACATTTATTGTTACTCTGAGGTTCAGTATCCAGACTGAAAGAAGTAACAGGAGGTTTATTCTGAGCAATTTTACTCAAAGAATCCGTTAACTTCTCTGAAACGTTGCAATTGTAATGAAATTTTAGATAGTTTTAATTTTTCTTGTGGAAGATAGATGGTTAGCCACTATATTGACAATTTGTTTGCGAGTAAGTTCTGAGTAAATTCTTCAAACAAAATGATACATTTAGTAGGACCAAGGAATTAATCATTGTAGCACGTTCTGCAGTGTAGTAAGCGCAGAATAAAAATAGGGAGTCAACATTTTTTTCAGCCCCACATGAGCAATAGGAGTCATCCACAATACTGATGCAGTAAAGGTGTGACCGAAGCCCCGTGTGCCCAACACGAAGACAAGCAAGTGCTGTCTCTATGTAGCGGGTCTTGTGTGCAGACCACAGCCCTCTCTATATTATCTCTAATTTTTTAGAAAATGACGTTTTTTCCCCATCAGTTGGATACCACTCAACCATTCAGTGTTACACTTTGTTTTAAAGGTAGCATAGGAGAAACTCTTCGTATCTTCGTAAGAGGGCGACTTTACAGTTCGATACCGCAGTAAATGGGCATTTTTTGGTACCTCGTAAAAACGAGATTTTTTGCTGTCAACATACAAAGTTGTACAGTGAAATCATTGATAAATACCTTATTCGCCGGGAAAATTTCCGTGGGTGTTAAAATATAAGTAGTTTTTTATTGTGATATTTAGAATAGTAATGACATCTGGTTGGTATCGCAGGATAGCAATACCATCAGGATGGTATCGCAAGATATCAATACCAACTGGATGGTATCCCAAGATATCAATACCATCTGGATGGTATCCAGGATAGGAATACCATCTAGATGGTATCGAAGGAAAGGAATACCATCTGGATGGTATCGCAGGATAGGAATACCATCTAGATGGTATCGCAGGAAAGGAATACCATCTGGATGATATCGCAGGATAGGAATACCACCTGGATGGTATCGCAGGAAAGGAATACCATCTGGATGGTATCGCACGATAGGAATACCATCTGGATGGTATCGCAGGAAAGGAATACCATCTGGATGGCATCGCACGATAGGAATGCCATCTGGATGGTATACATAGTAACACTATCAATTTACGTGACCTGCGCAATAGTCGACAGCAGTAGCAGTAAACTAACAACTATGAAAGACATTCACCTCGGTGTAGGAAAAATCAAGAAAATAAGCTCTATGTAAATCAGGAACACATGATAAACACATAGTTTTTGGAATTCTTGGTGGTAACATCGTAAAACTACTGATCATGCAGCCAGCGACTGTTCCCGCCTGTGTGGTGTGAGGTAGAGAGGCTCGTAGGGGCACGTGCGATGATGTGGAAGTTTCATGAAATAGTCAGTTTAAGTCAGTCAGTCTGTCAGTAGATCATGTCAGTTACCAGTAGATCGTGTGAGTTGTCAGAAGACCGAGTCAGCTGTCGGTATATCGTGGATCAAACGTGTGAATTCAGTGAATTAAATGAATTAAGCCACAAGATTTGATCAGAGTGTAAATGATAGGTTAGAGATCGGTCTATCAGTTTATGGTAAATCACTCAAGAAAATTCTTCGCGGTATAAGAGGCACTGGATAGAATAATAATGATCCCTTACTAGCAAATGTTTAAGCCTCGGTTTTTTTGCGGTCGCGACATTTAGACCACTGATATCGCAGCAAACTTCATCGTGTGTCCGCCATCTGGACGGAACTCACGAAAATATCATAGATAGTCACAAATACTGGTACAAAATCAAGAACTCAAAATTCTTGAAACATTCAGTATTTAAGTTCTGCATTCAATAATATCTAAGTCGTAGTGCTTCTCTGTAACTTTCACAGCCCCTCAAACTGCTTTAGAAAAGACTTGGGGCACGACCGCTTTCCATGGGAATTTTACCCCCGCGCTAAACTAATTTTTACACCCACACTAAATAAATTCTTGCCCATAGACCTTCAATATTAGACCAGTGGCCGAGCAGACTTTACTTTCACTGCATGACAAGTAACACTGAACACTTCAGAGGTCTGGTCATGAATGAAGGCATTCTACTCTGCTTGTGATGCAGGACAATTATTGTGTGGACATACCTGTCTTCTTAATGAACAACTTAAATGCTGTCACCATTAATTATATTACATCATGCCACCAGTGCACTTTTCAAAGTGTCCATTATGAAGAACAGTCCTTCAGTCATTACCGCTTGTTGAGGCTCAAAAACAAGAAGGAAGTGTCATTGCGGTATGACAGTCTAAAGTTGGGGTCGGCAAAGTGGTCGATATCGACCCCTGGGGGTCGATGACAGAACTCAAAGGGTCGATAAATTTATGGGGGTCGGAAGGGGGTCGATTAAGGATATACATGGTTGAAGCTGGTTTTAGTCATGCGAATGCAATTATAACAAAGCAGAGAAATAGACTAAATTTGGAAAACCGTGGTGATTTACGGGTAAAGCTAACCAATTTTAAACCAAATATCAATAGCCTTGCTGCCGCTCATCAAGCTCATCCATCTCATTAATGTCAAGTTTATTGATAAATAGGTAAGTTAATGTATTTTTCATTATTCTTTTTTGATAAAAAACATATTGCGTATGTCCTTGGCAGTTAATATTATTGTCAAGTAGCACATTTGTTTTATATAATTAAGTTCACATAAACTTCTCAACGATAAGTATTGTTAGAGTTCGAAGCGGTCAAAATTCTCTATGGGTAGGTAAACTTCTATTCTTTTCTTTTTTACTTTATATTAGTGAAGACTGCCTCTTTCTCTTAATATATATCTTCAAACATTGTATAGGATACAACGTAAGATTGATTTGGTTTATAACATTTCTCTTTATTTTTGGTCATCAAAAATGTCAATAATGGTTTAACATTTTTTCCACCTATTTGTATGTATGTGTGCATGGAGGGGGTCGATGTAAGTACAAATATCCTATAAAGGGGTCGACGGGTAAAAAAGTTTGCCGACCCCTGGTCTAAAGTCTAAACCATCACTGAGGATTGTTCACGCCAGATTGTTCTGGCATGTAAAGAACCAACACACAACGTGTGGAGAGATCCTAATCATTTTCATGACCTTCTTGACTTATACCTTACTTTTCCAAGTCACTTTCAACGAATATTTGCGTCACGGATGTGAGAAGACGTGTGAGAAGATGCATCTATTCGTCGAGGTTGAACTCAGGTCGGGCAAGTTACTTAGGATCAGTGAGGTATTTTTCATAAGCATTCAGCTGATGTTAACATTGGTTGACCTCGCTCGAGACCGCAGCTTGACTCCGATTTATTCCATGATGGGCGATTGTGAATATTCTTCTCAATTGTGTTCATATTAAAGAAAGATTATGGCAAAATATGGATGTAGTAAAATGTAGATGTATGTATAAGTATATGTATTTGTAATGCTAATATGTGGCTAATACAGTTTATCGACTTGTTGCTGAATTAAATAATTAGTTGTAGAGGCCTTAGTTTTAACGTTAAAATTGCCTTGAAGGTTTGAAATAGTAGCCATACTCCTTCCTGTGGTGACTTGCAAGCCAGGAAGGGTAACGGTTACCTCAGGAACTAGCGTGGTATTGCAGCCAGGAGGGGTAACGGTTACCTCAGGAATTAGCGTGGTATTGCAGTCAGGAAGGGTAACGGTTACCTCAGGAACTAGCGTGGTATTGCAGCCAGGAAGGGTAACGGTTACCTCAGGAACTAGCATGGTATTGCAGCCAGGAAGGGTAACGGTTACCTCAGGAACTAGCGTGGTATTGCAGCCAGGAAGGGTAACGGTTACCTCAGGAGCAACAGGATGATGGAGTAATCCAGGGGCGGGAATATGTATTTCCTTATTTGGAGCTCCGTACGCACCCACACTGAGACATGAGTCATGTGAGACCTTGATGCATGCTGTCTTACTCACTGTACTCACTGTACACACGCTGTACTCACTGTACACACGCTGTACTCACTGTACACACGCTGTACTCACTGTACACACACTGTACTCACTGTACACACGCTGTACTCACTGTACACACGCTGTACTCACTGTACACACACTGTACCTGTACGCCTTCTCTTCCTGGAAAAGTGGCCTCGTAAAAATGTAGTACTATTAAAAGAGATGACAGAGATGAGGGTAGCAACTGAGTACTCAGTGATGACCGTAGAACGCCACCGTGCAGCACAATTGTAGGGTGCACGTGCAGCACAGTTGTAGGGTGCACGTGCAGCACAATTGTAGGCTGTACGTGCAGCACAATTGTAGGCTGTACGTGCAGCACAATTGTAGGGTGCACGTGCAGCACAATTGTAGGGTGCACGTGCAGCACAATTGTAGGCTGTACGTGCAGCACAATTGTAGGGTGCACATGCAGCACAATTGTAGGTTGTACGTGCTGAAAATGCCCGTTGGGTGCTCGTGCATCACAATTGTAGGCTGCACGTGCTGAAAATGCCCGTGGGGTGCACGTGCAGCACAGTTGTATGCTGCACGTGCTGGAAATTTGTCTTGTTTTTGCGTAGGTTGTCTCGTGTAGTCTGTATCTGGGCCACCACTGCTTTGTGCAAGCAAAAAATTCTGGACATGCACCATTGTATGCATGCACTAGAACCACAAACCCAGAACTTCAAATAGAAAGTTGTTAAAAATCTTTTAATATGAAACACTAGCCAGTTCCCGTGGAAATTCCACGGTTTAGATTTGACAAATTTGAAATTATCTACCTCTATAATCGACTATATATCTCCTTGTCTCTCTCTCTCTGTATCAGTGTGTGTCAGATACAGAAGTGTATGTGATGACGACCAGAATCTCTGATGATGAAGTGTGGAGTAAGAACTTGTTCAGTGTGATGAGTACTTCAGGTGCTGTGATGAGTACTTCAGGTGCTGTGATGAGTACTTCAGGTGCTGTGATGAGTACTTCAGGTGCTGTGATGAGTACTTCAGGTGCTGTGATGAGTACTTCAGGTGCTGTGATGAGTACTTCAGGTGCTGTGATGAGTACTTCAGGTGCTATGGTGAGGCAAACTTCACATCACACTCACTGTATCTTTGCAACACAGGGGGAGGGAGGAGAGAGGGGGGAAGAGGGGGGTAAACAGTACGAAGCAATGCAGATTACAATGAATGACATAATGAAATAAAATAATGTGACATATATTGAAATAACTGTAAGCTGTTTCAAGTCTCACAGCTCAGACTGCTTTAGGAAAGTCTAGCTGTGTGAACAGTTCTTAGAAGAATTTTCCCCACGCACAAAATTAATATATAATTTTAGACCTTTAACAATACAAGAAGAAGTCCAGCGGGCTTTACCTACCACATCTATCAAATAATAATAAAGAGCATTGAGGATCAACAAAAAGTTGATTAGGAAAAAACGATTTTGACCCAGAAGCGCTGTTTGCACCTCACTTCCAGACATGTGATCAGCTGTCATTAGTTTCTTTCATTATTTTATCTTCTCCTACAGTTTGCTATATGCGTTCTCAATTGAAGTAAGAAAAAAATGTAAAATATATGAGTTCAAGACTCCATGAACAAGACTCACTTGTATTAACTCAATAGATCACTGAGTAATTTTAATACTAAAAAAGCTAGTGGGAAATTTTACTGCTCTCATAACTAGTTAATTGTAAGACCTAGTCCTGTGACTGTGTGAGGGTGAGGAAACAGCTCAGGGAACAGCTGAGGGAACAGCTGAGGGAACAGCTGAGGGAACAGCTCAGGGAACAGCTGAGGGAACAGNGCGGGGGTAAAATTCCCATAGAAAGCGGTCGTGCCCCAAGTCTTCTCTAAAGCAGTTTGAGGGGCTGTGAAAGTTACAGAGAAGCACTACGACTTAGATATTATTGAATGCAGAACTTAAATACTGAATGTTTCAAGAATTTTGAGTTCTTGATTTTGTACCAGTATTTGTGACTATCTATGATATTTTCGTGAGTTGCGTCCAGATGGTGGACACACAATGAAGTTTGCTGCGATATCAGTGGTCTAAATGTCGCGACCGCAAAAAACCGAGGCTTAAACATTTGTTAGTAAGTGATCATTATTATTCTATCCAGTGCCTTTTATACTGCGAAGAATTTTCTTGAGTGATTTACCATAAACAGATAGACCGATCTCTAACCTATCATTTACACTCGGATCAAATCTTGTGGCTTAATTCATTTAATTCACTGAATTCACACGTTTGATCCACGATATACCGACAGCTGACTCGGTCTTCTGACAACTGACACGATCTACTGGTAACTGACATGATCTACTGACAGACAGACAGACAGACTTAAACTGACTATTTCATGAAACTTCCACATCATCGCACGTGCCCCTACTAGCCTCTCTACCTCACACCACACGGGCGGGAACAGTCGCTGGATGCATGATCAGTAGTCTTAAGATGTTGCCACCAAGAATTCCAAAAACTATGTGTTTATCATGTGTTCCTGATTTAAATAGAGCTTATTTTCTTGCTTTTTCCTACACCGAGGTGAATGTCTTTCATAGTTGTTAGTTTACTGCTACTGCTGTCTACTATTGCGCAGGTCACGTAAAGTGATAGTGTTACTATACCATCCAGATGGTTTTCCTTTCCTGCGATACCATCCAGATGGTATTCCTTTCCTGCGATACCATCCAGATGTTCCTATCGTGTGATACCATCCAGATGGTATTCCTATCCTGCGATATCATCCAGATCGTATTCCTTTCCTGCGATACCATCTAGATGGTATTCCTATCCTAGGATACCATCCAGATGGTATTCCTATCCTGGGGTACCATCCAGATGGTATTGATATCCTGCGTTACCATCCATATGGTATTGCTATCCTGCGATACCATCCAGATGGTATTCCTATCCTGCGATACCATCCAGATGGTATTGCTATCCTGCGATACCATCCAGATGGTATTGCTATCCTGCGATACCATCCAGATGGTATTGCTATCCTGCGATACCATCCAGATGGTATTCCTATCCTGCGATACCATCCAGATGGTATTCCTATCCCGGGATACCATCCAGATGGTATTGATATCTTGCGATACCATCCAGATGGTATTGCTATCCTGCGATACCAGCCAGATGTTATTACTATTCTAAATCTCACAATAAAAAACTACTTATATTTTGACACCCACGGAAATTTTCCTGGCGAATAAGGTATTTATCAATGATTTCACTGTACAACTCTGTATGTTGACAGCAAAAAATCTCGTTTTTACGAGGTGCCAAAAAATGCCCATTTACTGCGGTATCGCACTGTAAAGTCGCCCTCTTACGAAGATACGAAGAATTTCTCCTATGCTGCCTTTAAAACAAAGTGTAACACTGAATGGTTGAGTGGTATCCAACTGATAGGGAAAAAACGTCATCTTCTAAAAATTAGAGGTAATATAGAGAGGGCTATGGTCTGCACACAAGACCCGCTACATAGAGACAGCACTTGCTTGTCTTCGTGTTGGGCACACGGGGCTTCGGTCACACCTTTACTGCATCAGTATTGTGGATGACTCCTATTGCTCATGTGGGGTTGAAAAAAATGTTGACTCCCTTTTTTTCTTCTGCCCTTACTACACTGCAGAACGTGCTACAATGATTAATTCCTTGGTCCTACTAAATGTATCATTTTGTTTGAAGAATTTACTTGGAACTTACTCACAAAGAAATTGTCAATATAGTAGCTAACCATCTATCTTCCACAAGAAAAATTAAAACCATCTAAAATTTCATTACAATTGCAACGTTTCAGAGAAGTGAACGGATTCTTTGAGTAAATTGCTCAGAATAAACCTCCTGTTACTTCTTTCAGTCTGGATACTGAACCTCAGAGTAACAATAAATATCCCTGAAGGCGTGAAGCTGCATGGAGTAAATCTCTAAAACTCCNTGTGATGCAGTAATGAGTACAGAGACTGTGATGCAGTAATGAGTACAGAGACTGTGATGCAGTAATGAGTACAGAGACTGTGATGTTGCGGTCAATCACGCCGAAACAAAACAAATCATCACACAGAGTAGACTCATTCATCACACAGAGTAGACTCATTCATCACACAGAGTAGACTCATTCATCACACAGAGTAGACTCATTCATCACACAGAGTAGACTCATTCATCACACAGAGTAGACTCATCACTAGATGATGCACATCACTAAGGAAGTTTGCACTGGTTCATCACACGGACATGAGTGTGCTTCGTACACTTGAGTGTATTGAAGTGGTGTACGTTCATCCATTAGTTCCATCAGTTATGTAATCAAGACTTACGTCTGAACTCCTTGACGAGTAAGGAAAAAGAGAATAGAATAGAGGCATTCTCAATTATAAAAAAATATGGCTTACAGCTGTGGTATCATTGCAAATGGTTTTTTCTATCCAATAAAACTTAATACGATATGAATCTGCATACTGTGCACTTAAGGTAAACAGCCCCCGCTGTGTGGCTTCTTTCTAAGTATAAGAGGAAAAAGGCAGACTCGGTTGAGCGCATTTTTTTCTCATGGATTTGTGCTGGATTGCAAGTCCATTGTTCTGCCTGGTGTCGAGACTGTGGGTGCGGGCATTGGCTCGTCCGTCCGCCCTCCACATCACACCACGGAACAATAGTGCGGACAGCTCCGACAACACAAGCCCATTGTGTTCAAGGGCCGGAATATATTTTATTTTTGCCTTCTTTCTTATCTGTTGTCATGATGCTGCCAAACGGATGCTGCATGCAGGCGGGAGTTGACTGCAACTTGGGCCATGTTTTGCAAGCACTCTCTTTCTGCTCTGACATTTGTGTCCTTTTAGAATTTTATGTTTCTTATGACCTCTTTGTAGCGTACACCTCAGGAGAACACGCACTCGTGGCAATCATACACTAGTAAGAGATTCTATTCTACTTACTTCTAACGAACACTCCGCCCAGGTTGAAAAAATTGCAAGATAAACAATGCTGCAAAAGAAACTGATCCCCACGGGGATGTTTGAGATAGAGAATTTCGTAGATCAATATCCGGTAGAAATTTTTGAAAAATGGCAAAAGGGGACATTGTTTACGTTAAACAAAAGTGACAATACATACAAAAAAGTTTTCTGAGGGCAAGTAATTACTGATATATTATGCTCAGTTTTATCTTGCACGAAAGATAGATGGTAGATTTTTGGCTCGCCAGTTAATCTGTGAGAGAACCTTTATCATTTATAAAGCTAGAGCTCGAAACTAGACAATAAGAACTAAGTGTAGTACTGCATGGTATTCAGTTGGAAGCAATGTATCTGGGCGGAGTATTGCTTCAGGATTACACATGATTGACAGATCTAGCAGAGTTTGGAAAGTTTTAGGACGGCAAGATGGTTCTTGCATCAGTTGTGTTAGGTTCCTTCTGCATAGATTATTGCTCAGTTGATTATGTTCATTATTCAGGTCTACGTTGTATTCACAGAGAACATTAAAGGATTTATTAGTTTAAAATTACATTGCAAATACATTCTCGATGAACTTCAGCTTTGTGCTCATGGATTGCATCAACTTTTAGAAGCACAAAAAAGTAAATGTCTCCAATTATCCCATAACTATCATGCCATTCATTTATCCAGCACATGGCGCAAATATCTATGCATAATTGAGGTGTATGTGCGTGATTGATGCCTTTACTTTAGACGGCATGGGACTTGGGTATCAACCCAAGAACAAACCAAACAACTTATTCCTGTTGCCATACTATTGTATGCTATTCTAAGTTTCATACAAATTTCATAAAAATTTCCTGGAGAACGGCAATAAATTTATTAACAGGAGTTTGTAGTGATGGTACAATGAATGAAAGCATCTTTAGGTTCTAATTTTCTCTTTTTTTAATGAGGTAAGTGGACACAGTTGCACGTGAGATAAGTGGACACAGTTGCACGTGAGATAAGTGGACACAGTTGCACGTGAGGTAAGTGGACACAGTTGCACGTGAGGTAAGTGGACACAGTTGC
>VCRD01004670.1:6856-22458 GCA_006783055.1 Trinorchestia longiramus
TTTTGATCGTGTTCAATAATAAATCCGCAAGCTACGAAGACGATCGTATCACTTCCCTGAAGAACATCACCCACGAAATAATCACAACAGAAAATAACACGTTCCCCAAAGTCGTGACTCTAAAATAATAACCCCAGAAAATACTTCATTCCCTAAACATCCTAATTAGAGCAAGAATAAAATACATCCTAAACATTGTACAGAATTATAATGAACATCCTAAGACATGGTAAAAAAATGAAGGAAACAAACTAATGATAACATAGCACATTATGGATATCTTTATTCAGCGGATATATCATCTAGCAAACCATAATATTATGGTTAATCCCTGATATTTAAGATTTTGATAAATATGACCTGAGATGAAAATATTTGCAATAAAAACTACAATAGTATTGAGAGGGAATGATATATCAATAATACCTGGATGGGAATTGTTAAATAAGAATTCTATACTTCCAAGTAAGCAACACACAATGAATAAAAAATAAATAAAATATATCTATTTTACAAGGGAATGAAATCAATATAGTTATAAGCTGAATAGGCTACATGTTTATAAAAATCTCTACTTCTAAGTATAGAATGCAATGTAAAGGCAAGTTTGTGATTTAAGACCATTTTCAGTCTGTGGTTACATCTAGTAATCCAATTTATGGTCTAGCTACAACATTTCAGCAGATCCCACTTCTATTCAGGAAGTGTGCAGAAAAATTGAACAATAAAGAAAACAGGTTATAAAAGAAGTTCACTGTGTCAATTGAACAGTAAAAGGAAAGTATTTCAAGTAAATATTTGGAGTAATGCAGAGAGAGCTTGTAACAGCAAAATTAGGAAACATATGACTAAGGATGAGCAATAGAAAATCTCAACATAACAGGTGAATTTTTAAACAGAAAGTAAGGTAGATTTGAAGATTAGATAAGAAATACTCTCAGTACTAGTTAAGACCACAAGTTGTTCTATTAAATCCCAAAATACAAGTCCTTAAACTTAGTTATTTCAGGGATGTACCATAGGTCGTCTCTACATACGCACATTATACAAAAATTAACACAAATGATATGAAACAATCCTACCCTAATATTTCTAGAAAAGTATAGTGAGACTAATAAATATATCTAAGTCCTAACCACAATTAATTCTAAACTTACTGTAAGAACACATCACTTTAAGACACTTTAAACTTACGTTGTTATCTCCTAAAAGCTACGATCAGACTGACGTCCAGTCAGGATCCGGATTTGAAATTTTAAAAAAGAACCATAGCGACAGTTCTTTAAGTACTAAGAATGCTTTTTACAAAATACTGCGAATTTTTATAATAAAAAATTTACAATAATCTCACTTAAAGTTACAAAAACCTAATCACAAAAATACAAGAAATTTATTGTAAAAAGTACGATTTAATTTGTACTCGATTAAATAATACGCATAACTTGAAAATGGAGCATGAGCAGCGATGTAATGCTACAGGGGCAACTCTTTACAGTAATCCATATCAGAGCTGCGTAAGGGAGTGTTTTCCGTCTCTGTTCTTAAGCTCTAATTCATTTTTGAAGAATTAGGGTGGTACATTCTTGACCCGTGACCTATTTTCTAATTACTGCAGGGTGCCCATAGAGTCTTCTTGGTCCTTACAATTTAGTAAATTTATTACAAAACTACATGATTAGGTACCTCAATTAAATTTGTGCTATGGTACTCATCGGTTGCTAAAGTGTTTGATGACATTGCAATTGTATGTTTCAGTCATACTGTCCTGTTGGTGAAAATGGCGGAGGCACTGTTGAATGAACCCCTCAAAAGGTAAGAGAAGGCACAATGTGTACCATGATTTTTTTAAACAAAATCGGGTACACAGATTCTTCGAAACTACAGAATTACAGTCCTCTCTAAAATTAAAGATCAAATATTAAGACTTTTAAACATTATAAAAATGTGAATCAATTTTTTTTCACCGAATGTAGACATATAGTACTTAAAGTATTTCTCAAATTTTCAAGTTGCCTAAACAATACTTCCATAGTTATTTAATATTAAATATCTTTCTGAGCATCCAAAATTAAGGAAGAAAATATCGTTTTTACCTAAGCATGATTGCAAAATATTACAGCTTGTTTTTTTAATATTTAGTACTGTGACCTATTTTTTCAATTACTGCAGCGTATGTTCGAAAGTTGGATTTTGGCAAATCTTGATATTGAGCAATTGTAATCTTGACCCATTCCTGCTGTAATTTTAGGCTCAAATCTTCAACTGTTGTTGGCTTTCTCACCATAACATTTTGTACCAAAGTCTTCCATAGGTTTCCTATTGGATTTATCTATGGACTCTGAGAAGGCGAGTCTATAACCTTTAATCTTTGACCCTTAAGATAACCTGTAAAGAGCTTTGTCTTGTGACAGAGAGTATTATCCTGCATAGAAAAAGGAGTATAGATTCCAAAATTCTGCAAAACAGGCGCAACATATTGATCTAACACATTCTTGTAAACACCAGCATTAACTCCAGTGTTTAAACGCACAAGAGGTGATGTATCCTGGACTGATATCGTAACGAAAACCATCACTCTTCCCCACCAAACTTTACAGTTTTCTTTCTACAGTTGGACCTCAAACATTTACTAGTTCATCTCCTTACATATTGTTTACGGTCTTTATCAAATACATTACATTTAAATTTATCGCGGCAAAATACTTTGTTCCAATTTTCTTCTGACCAAATGGCATGTCTCTTTGCAAATATCAATCGTGCTGCCTGACCCTTTTTACTTACCAGCGACTTTTTTCAGGGAGATTGAGCATAAAGGTCTATTTTATACAATCGCCTGGACACAGTCTGTCGGGAAACATTTGTAGCACCTTTAATTTTATAATAAATTTTATCTGCAGTTAAGAAACGGTGTTTTAGTGTTAGGCGTTGCACAACCCTGTCCTCTCTTACCGTAGTTTTCCTTGGTCTACCATGCTTCTTTGTATTAGTTAGCCAACTAGTTTTATTATAAAGTTTCTGAATTCAGCTCACAACACCTTTAGAATGATTTATGGGTTTAACAATAGGTTCAATTGTATGATTTTCCTTTCGTAATTTCACCGTTTCTGCTTCAACAGCTACATCGACTTTGATTCGTTTAGACACATGTACAAATTTTTGTAGCTATGATGAGCAGCCTATATATTTTTATCGTTACCTGCTATTATGATGAAACCAGTTATTTTAAAATTTTCATGCAATTTAAAAATTTTGTTCCTTAATTTTGGACACCCGAGATGTAATAAAATTTTAAACAACTATGGTAGTATTATTTAGGCGATCTGAAAATTTGAAAAATAGTTCAAGTACTGTACACCTACATTCAGTCAAAATTAAAGAAAAATTGATGCACTTTTTGAAGATTTGAAGTTTATTATTCATTCCATAATTTTGAACAGCACTATATGTAAGTGATCCACCATCATGTCCTTCAATACGTGAATAGCAAGAAATTAACAGTGTAAGATAAGCCTTTGCTCACTCTCCCACGAAGTTTATCCATACTTATGCCTCTCGGTTAGACCTATCACATTCAACAGTGCAAAAGGTCCTACAGTAGAAGCTTGTGCCCGTATAAAGGGCAATTTTTACTGACACTCGTACCATATGATTAAATAAACCAAAAAATTGCAGTTATCATGCTGGAACAAATTTTTCAAGGTGAAACAATTCTAGCACGAGTTTGTTTTAGCGATGAGGCAATTTTTCATGCCTCAGGGAAACTAAACAACATAATGTGAGCAGGAAGTGGGAGTAGGGAAGTTCAGGGAACTAGTTCAAAATTGAATGTGTGGTGTGAGACCTCGTGCAATCATATTATTGGTTTATTTTTCATCCACGAGATTTCGATTACTGCGAATAACCTTGACCTTTTAGGTTGAATATGGGGTGCTGCAACTAGATGACCTTCAACCGACCAGCATTTTCCAGCAAGATGGTGCACCACCATAATGGGGACTGATTCATCAATCGAACGTTTCCACACCGGTGGATTGGAAGGAATGGGTAATCTTCGGCCACCTCGTTCACTAGATATCACTCGCGTATGGGGTTTGCCGTCTTGTGCTTCGTGTAACTTTCGGTCCCAGTGTACAGAAATAGAAGTGTACTAAATAGAGTATCAAAACTTCAGTATCTAATACTCATTTGGCGACAATTTCTGCGTATCGATCGTTTTATTCGCCTGTGTGACTAATTTATTAAATTGTAATTAAGATACTTTATGAACATCCTACTTATTGCAATGCAAGTAACATGTATGCAAAATACTTCTGTTTTCACTTACATCTGTCAGTATTTTTAACTTCAAACATCCCACTTAATTAGATAATGACTACCTAAATTCATCCCAAATTCACATGTGTTTTTATCACATATATATACCTCTTCTGTATCATCAACGAAATTAAGCGATTCAATTGGTGTGCCCTTTGATTAATTCCAAGCACATAGTTCTACACCTGAATAATAGTATCACGATAAACACCGTTCCCGAATGCTCGGCAGCTGATTCATCCAACAATGAGACTAATTGTATTCTATTTGTGGCTGAGTTTAAAAGTATGTTTTTCGGAGTTTTCATGTTTCGAAGCTATGTGAACGAATGGAAATCCTACAAATTATTTCACATGCTTATATCTTTGACTGCTATCTAGTTTTCGGACGCTACACCACTGCAACGTACTGGGTAATTTACAATTTACATTTCTATTCACGGATCCCTGGTGGGAAAATAATATTTCAACTAATAGAGTTCAATATGGAATATGAACATTTAAACTTTTTTCAAGTACCAAAATCACAACTGTGAGATTCCAAAATTAGGGATTGTTTCACTTAGCAAAACTTCTAAATATAAATGGCACCACTTCAAAATTATTGTAAGGTTCCATTCAGGTGATTATAACAGTACAATTCTGTTAATTATAGTGTAAGGGATTTAAAATAGAGTAATATTTTAGTGTATCGTCTAGTACAGGTTTTTGGTGTTAACAAATATATTATATTAGCTTCATCATCTCGACCAGAGAATAAAAATAGATGGTGACTAAAAAGAGAAAACAAACTATGACCCTTTTGGAAGGAGTTAAATACGTGTCTATGGCCTCCCAAGTGAAAAGAAAAAAAAGAAAAAAAGAAGCTAGAAGACTCAAGATTTAGACCCTCAACAACACCCAACAAATTTCTGCAAAAAATTACTGATTCCACTTCAAGTATTGAAAGATTCGTTCACGGAATGACGATTCCTTAGCATACTGTACAGGGTGTTTCAGAATTAAGACAACGAACTTTTTGGTAGGTTTATGAAAATTCAAATGCATGAGTTTGATTTTATGGGTTGAAACTCAAAGGTCAATAATAAGCAAACGAAAATGTGTAGCATTTATTCGATGTAACCAGCCTTATTGCGGACTACAGCTTTAAGTATTCTGCAAGCGGACTGCTTAATCCACAAATACATCGCAAGCAGCACGTGTCTGTTCTTATGGAATTGCTCTCCATTCCCTCTGCAGTTTTGCTTTGAGGGACTCAAGAGAAGTGTGAGGGGTAGCTAAGACCCTTGTCTCCAAAATGAACCAGATAGAAAAGTCCAAGAGATTGATGTCGGGGCTCCTTGCTGGCTATACGTCTTTGCTTATGAAAGGTAGAATGTTTCTCTGCTCTGAATCCAGGTTTGGGTTACGTTTGAGCCATATTATGGTTCTGAATTCTGTTGCAGACTACATAGTAAACCCTTAAAATTTTTTTAGTCCATGGTAGCAACTCTGATTCCAAAATAAGAGAAATGTACCATTTTGAGTTCAGTTTGACCCCACAAGGCACAAAAACAAGCGGAGATCTTCCTGTGGCTGTCACAGCTGCCCAAACCATGGTAGACTGTGCATTTTGGCAATTCGTAACAATCCTACTATCGACTGAATTTGAGAAGCTCCAAACTTGGTCGTTTTGATGGTTCACAACTTGCTGAATATAAAATTTTCTCATCTGTCAACACCAAGTTTGGAAGCGTGCGTTGAGCTATCTCATTAAGGATGTGACGACTTCTTTCAGCCTTCATTTTCTCATGATGTTCAGTAAGCTGATGACGTTCTATCCTTTTGTAAGGTTTCTTCCCCAAATCCTCTTTTTACACGCGATACATTGAAGTTTTGCTAACACCGGCTTCTGCAGATATTTCTCGATGGGATGGACGTGGGTCTCGACATAACTTTTTCAGCGTATTTTTGATGAGTTTTTTAGTCCAAATACTTCGTTTTCGCCCTCGTTCTGGTTTATCAGAGGTTTTACTAGTTTCCTTACACTTTTTAACAATTTTCCAAACAGTTGAATGGGTAAGTTTTAAGTTTTGGCAAATAATAAGTTACTCTCACCTTATTTGTGGAGCTTGATAACGATATTTCGATTTACAACCATTATATTAGATTAGAGTATTAATTGGAGATTTTTACACCTGAAATAGAAAGATTATCGTACTACCTTCAAATTATTATAAGATTGAAATATCGAAAAATTAATTTTAAATAATTTATTTATTATGCAAAACTTGTTGCCTTAATTCTGAAACATCTTGTATAGTCGTTAACACATGCACAATCAGCTACTCTACGAGAGAGTAGCTCAGAAATCCTACGTATTTCTGACGAGTACCAAGTGAGTCCACGACACACGCTCTCCCACCCAGGAAATGATTGCGAAGCTGAGCGTTGGTTTTATCTAAGTTGTGGAACTAAGGACTACACTCAAACCTTGTTATTTCACCATCATTATATTTATGATTCTGTTATTTGTAGTGTTTTCTAGAGCGTTTATTATATTCAGTATTGTCCCGTAATTTTTGTGATCTTTATTGACGTTTCCCTGCATATCTTAACTCTTCAAATCTTAAATTTTACTTAAATTGCGAAAAATAACAAGGTTTGAGTGTATACCAAATCTCTGTATATGAAATATGTTACGGCTGCTGTTGCTGCGCAAACAGGGTTACGAAATAGAATAATGAAACAATTTGTTATGGAGCGTGACACATAGTGTGTTAATGAATGTGACAAGTTAATTGAGATCTTAGAATTTGTTCAAAAATTAACATGATAGAAATTGAACTTTGACCGTTGTATTTTCTGAGACAGATGGCGCGAGCGTTGTTGTTACTTCTGACGGTTCTGCTCGCAGCGGTGTCCTTCACTGCTGGAGCATCAATGAAGATGTACAAAAAGAACCCAGGCAGCAACAAATACAGACCACGTAGGCTTTTCCTTTGATTTGTTCATGAATTTCATAGTACTGGAAGTTTAGATTTGTTGTTTAGTTTGAATCAATATATGCATTTTGCTAACAATTTAACGCAGCGTATTATCCCTCAAAGCTAGCTGAACTCTGTCTAGGTCGGAGGTGTCTTTTTTTCTAAGTACATGCATATTTGTGCAGTAATAAAGTTTTAGTTCAACAGTGGGTAGTGGAATGATAGGTAGTAAAATTATAAGAGGTAGAGATTGATGCGAAGGAGCTTGAGTAAAATAATTGAACAACGTAGACAAGTTATGTTAATTGTTCGTTTGTAGATGTACCACGAGTTGTTGAATGCTGTCGAAATGATTTGAAGTGCTCATATGCATGAATGTTCTGTTCTGACCGATTAAGCATAATAAGTCATTGGGTCGTTTTTCAAAAAGGGGTTCACGAAACATTATCTGATCTGAGTTTGTAGGTATGATGTAAAATCCTTTCACCCTCAGATGCACACTGCTAAGGTACAGTAAGTTAAGTGAGTTGGCAGCCGTGCGTACATTTTTTAAACCGTGTGTATTTTCAGAATAAAACAGGACGAACATAAAGAATGGGACACAGTGGGATAGGATGGGATGAAAAAAGTTGGAAAGGAATGAAAACAAATGGAGAGGAATGAAAAAGAATAGATTTAAATGAACCTGAGTAAATCAGAATGGATCAGAATATTCTAGAATGGAATACAATGTGATAGAATAAAATATGATAAAAGGAGTGCACCAAGTGGTCCATTCTTGAATTGAGACCTAAGTCCCATGCCGTCAGATACAAATCACTCGCAGGTACCAGAGTAGAAGTAAGGTATGGTGAGAGGAAGAGGGGCAGTCAAATTCCAAGTTCGAAATTTTCACGTACAGGCAGCAACACGTTTTTTTAGCATTGATTATCGGCCGATTTGTAAGGGTAGCATTCTATGGCTTGATTGTGTTTCACATCGTCAGTAATATTAAAATCACTATTTATTGTTTTCTTTCATATTGTTTTGACGCTTCTTTCGTATGAGGCACCACCGATTTAGGATAATTACGTATGCAATTCGACAATTAAGGGACAAAAACATATCATGATGAAGCATGGTTAATAACGTACGCATGTTATTTTTGTTTCTTTTTCAGTTTCGATCAGATCTCGAACAAACAGCTTAAAATTTTGTAAAATTTCTTATTCAGTATTTGAAAGACGATTTTTGAATGTGTTTACAGTTCCAGCAGACACGCTAAAACGCTAAAAACATGTTATGTTTTGGATTAGTAGGTAAAGCTTTTTGCAATGAAACCGAAAATTTTGCTCGTACTTTTGACCCCTTCTTATTTGCTTGTCGTGCTGAGGTAATGAGTGATAGTGTACTAAGATCTTTTTGTTGTTTTTCTACTTCAATATCTGTGTTTCTAATTTTATATTGGAATGTTGAAGCTCAATTTGTCGCTTATTGTCCGTTTGAATAGTTGCTTTATCTTGGCCAGTGAACTTCCATTGGCTGTTTCGTATTGTGTGGTAACTTCTTGATTTTACTGATAATTGGGTGGTAAAGATCGTTGATGTAGAGTGTAGACGATGAAGAAGAACTGGTTTATACGCTATTTTGAGATATTACATGCGACCAGTCGCTAAATTGATGATAAATCGACATTCGTTGAGTACAACTAGTGAGCTAGTTTTGTATTATATCGAGAATATTCGTATCTGTCATGTTTGACATGGGTTTCGACTTTGGACATACGATTTTCAAAAGGGACTTTATTGACGGGGTTTAAAGATCGAGTCGAGGCATAAATATCTACGGTATAAGTACCGTCGTAAAAGCGGCTTATTTCTACAACGAAGTCAAAGAAATTTGTCGAACAGGTAAGTTTTTTCTAAAATTCATGATACATGTCTATATATTATGTTACTATGAATGATGTTACATTACTTTGGTATACATCCTCGTAATATTTTCGACTCATTATGTCAAAAACTATGATAATTAGTTGTATGTACATATCTTGCACCAAATTCTGCATCCATATGCGAGTAACAATGTATTTATTTTAATTTTTACTGTTTTAATGGACTTTTGAATGAAATATGGTGTTATAAAAATAATGCTTGATTGTAAGGAATAAGAATTTTTCTGACGTAATACTGTAACGAGGAATATTGGAGCATAAGTCAAAGTTAAAAGTTTGTGAACAGATCGGTTTACGTGTACAATCATTCGACGTCTGAGCCAATTTATGTATCACTTGTGGCGATACGACCTCTCTTTACACGTTTACAGCATGAATAATATTATATATGTGATCATTAATTAAATATTTTAAGGTGAAAATAATATGCACACAGTTCATGTTAATCGAAATGCAACAAATAACTCATTACGAGATGGTAGTCACAAATTGGAGGAATCCAAACCCCCTGACATGCATGATGTGTTATTCATCGATGAAGTTAACGGAAGAAGGGAATAAACACGATAAATTAGCTTAACAATGTTTACTGAAAAACACATGTAAATGGCACGTATATATATCATGAAGTCAATGTGATCAATGCAAGCCTATCTCCTCAAATCAGCTAATTCCTCTCACAATAATTATCTAAATCACACAACACCGATTGTTGGCGGAATTGACTCACTGTTCGACCTAACAACACACACTAATGATACGAGAACATTTCAAAATTCGCTGAAAATCAATGTAGTGCTATCACTTAATTTCGCTCCTAATACTTAACCAAGTACACTCTCATGATTTAATGCAATCAATGCGATTCCATTCACCAATTTCACTGACAATAATTACTCAGTTTAACTTTTGATTGAATTACGTGAAGAATTGCACTACGCCGCGTTCACAGCAACTTTACTCAAGGATTCATTCTGTCATGCCCTAAATCTGTGTCGCAGGCTCGTCCTATTGTTTACACTGTGTGTATGCTGCACACATTGCACCAATGGGTTGAAGTATGTCACTTAATATTTCCACGTGGTCCCTGTTGTTGATTTTCCGAAGTAATTACGTATACATCAAATCCAATTTGACGCTGAAATCCCGAGCCTCTCCGAGTAAATTATTGGCAATAACTTTTCCAAGTTGATATGAACTTCTTCAAGGTTTCATGTGTACGAATTTCTTCTAGGATCCAGTTGCTCCAAAGAATCTCCCTCCCTAAATGAGAGAACAATCCGTAAATACACACCCTGATAGAGGTGCCCTAATACGCTTATGCTGTTTGTTGGCATATTGTTTCTGTTACCTATCCCAGAAATATTCTTACCTCCACGTCGAGAGCTTTTCTGTCTTTTGCTTCCTTGAAGTCGGTCGCCTGTCCCCGGCTCGTGGGTGCCCCCTGTAGAAATCGTCTCCACTTCTCACACTGTTGCTCACTCTATCGTCGTCTTACACTTTTGAATTCGCTTGATTTGCCGACAGCTGCTTTTCTAATGCGTTGGTGTTTTCTAGCAACACGCCTTCTGACTTTTAGCTCCTCCTTTCGTACTTGGTTTTTGCTTTAAAGGTATGCTGTGTTTATCAGATCGTTGGGCACTACTAGCAAGATGCTTCTCATGGCTTTGAGGCGATCGTAGAACATATTTCATATGCTTGAAATAGCTGGCTTGGTGCTCGGAACTGCTTACGTTTCATAATAGCGTGCTGTGTGTTTGTCTTCATGACGCTGCAAAGATTGATTTTTAATGGCTATGCGGCCCTGCTGCACGAGTCCCACACGTACCCATTCACCTTTACAAAAAAAACGTATATTTCCAATAAAGTTGGTACATAAGAAATGTAACATCATTGGTTTTTAAAAATGCCTTATCATAAAATTCTTAAGTGGTAGGTATTCTATGCATAGTATCATAGATGATAGAACAGCAACAGATACACATCATTACACATCACTATACATCACTATAAATCATCACACATCCCCATACATTATCACTTCTACCAAAACTTGGAGAAAGGGATACAAATGTATAAAAGCGTTGCGTAGGAAGCAAGCTTTGTTGTTGAACCATGGACGCAGGCCATTGGAGAATATGCAAAAAGTTCGTAGCTACGATAGCGGTATGAAAGTAAGGGCACCTCATTTCAACCCGAACGAGAAAAGTTCAGATAAGGTGGAATCTCAAACAAGGAACAGCCTCGTCGCAAAAAATCTTCATCACGGTTGGCTACAACAAAAAATGAACGAAGGAAGAAAGAATTTAAGGCCATTACGAAAGGGGATATGGAAGGTCAGTCCCACTGTAACAGTCAAAAAATATAGATGAAGAATCCCAAATGGGGTAAGTGCATAATTAAAGGTTAACTGTTTCATGCGCGCCTTGTTTTAGGCCATGTTTGATGTCATGCATTGAGAAGGGAGTTTTAATGTCTTCCGTGCAAGCCGGGGTGCTGTTTTTTTGCCTGATTACCAGCAATAGATCAACGTGAAGGTTTCTAGCAATCAAAGTTGAACACACTGTGTTGTTACTCTGTTAGTCCACGGGGTTTTACAGCCAAGTTTGAGGTAAGTCGAGTTCAAAGAGCGTCATTGCGTTTGTTCAGACGTATCAAATTCACAAGGTGACCGCAATAGCAACACCGAGGACACATCTCTCAACAATGGTGTCTGTGATTATTCGTGACAAATTCAAGTACCTCGTTCTGTACTTTCCGTAATTTTGGAATCACTGTAGGGAAAGTACATTGATAAATATATCGTTAAAACTCCAGCAGTTATGAGTTACAGCTTCAGTTTGGCATCATCAGAGATTTTCTCTAAACTTGGTACTGTTTTGGGTGAGTTTCTTTGAGTAATATTTGTTATCTATGAATAAGTTTAATGAGTTCAGCCTTCTAAAAAAATATTATTTTATCCTGTGTGTGGGGATATCTTTCATTTGTTCTCATATGTGACGGTTTTCTGATCATAGAATCTGTGTATTTTGTTTGTTATTCGGCTCATTGCGGTTTCTGTTTTTTGCAATGACTTTGCATCGCCGTTTACAAAATAAATGAAATTGGTGTTAACAGTGATGACGATATTTCCTACGTATAGTAACTGTCAAAGTTAGGTGATATCAATGATTATATATTCAAATTGTTCTATGAATAAAAAAAAATGAAATTTCGGAGCTTTGAAAAATTCCCCCAGCAATATCTCATTGCCAATCACAGCTCCTTTTCGTACAACAATTTACAGAAGACCTCTGCCAACTGTGGCTTTGTTTTCCACGGTTATCCCCTTGGATGAACTCCCTACGTTCACGGTATCGTCCATTTTGGGACCTGCCAGCGAGGAGCCTCCAGCCGGAGTAACAAATCCTACCAAACTCATCACTGGTGAGTGATAATATTTAGTTATGCCATGTCGCGGTTGAGTTTGAAACTGACTAGGCTAAATCCAGCGGCACCTACATTCCTAGTTAGTTAGTTAGTTAGTTAGTTCTGTATTTAAGTGATTTACGTAAATTTATAGAACTATTTTTATCTGATACAAGGAGAACCAGAAACCTATTTGAATGGAAGTTGGTATTCATATTAATGGCTGTTGAATTTTTCTTTATAATTAGTGAAAAAGAGAATTAACTGAAACTGTTCTGTCAGTAACCAAGTGTGGCCACAAAGAAACAAATAAAGAAAGGGAGCTAGATTCAATTTTACTGCGAAGACGTAACTTCACATGCCCTAAATATTGTTAGATAACACAGCATAAATAATTATCATCAGAGAAGTACGACGAATTTTAGTTGTAAATATACAGTAGTTGAAAACATTATGTACACTAGACGCTTCTAATTTGTATGTTAAATGATGGTCAGGTATTTCCCTTTAACACGTTAACCGCCATGCCTGATATCAGAGATTTGTCACTACCGCAACGACTTTACCATTTTAAGACTTTATCATTTAACCTTCCGTAAATATTTTGAATTAATTTTTGAAAATAATTATTAAAAATTTGGAAATGTACCACCGGTGGTACATGCGGCGGTAAGTGAAATCCTCAAATGTACCACCGGTGGTACATGTGGCGGTTAACGTGTTAAATATCCATATTTATTCGCGTCAGAACGTGGCCGTCAATATCTCATATATTCTTATGATCTTAGAACAACTCAGCTACACTGTAAACAATGCATTATCATAATTATATACCGAAGGATTCAACTACTAAAAAAACTCACGCTAAACTAAAGAATAAAAGCTGAAATACGTTAAATTCCATTGAAAATATCTCGCATGCCTCATGATTCATTATTATTTCTGTGGCTGCCCGCAAGAAGTCCATCCTTCCTGAGAGGAAGACGAGCATCCCGGAGATCCGACTGGTGAGCGAGTCTGCTTTCGAGCGGGAAGACCCGGGTTCGAATCCCGCTGCCGACATGGTTGACACAGCTAGAAATACGGCATGGGACTTGGGTAAAACAACCGAATAATTATCGAAGTAATTATCCGACCTAAGAATGGGCCAGAAGGTTCGTTCCTATAGCCTCATTCTATTCTATTCTATCACAAAGGAAGAGTTCTCGAAGCACTAATACTCGTACAGCTTAGGTCCCTTCGCCGTCGCTCACTAATCCCGACTTATGATAGCCGCCATTATGGAGTAGCTTTGTTACTTTCTATGAATGGTGTGAAATTAAACATAATTTAATTTTTATCTTCGGTGCTGAAACGTCAAAATTTTCTTGTCATTAAGAATAAATCGAAATTGAACAATGGGTGCGAAAAAAATTAAATAAATTTAGGCAAAAAATGCTGAACAAGTAAAGCATTCTCTGCGAAAACATTTGAGTCCACCTCGATCAATAGTTACAGTAAACTTTCGTCTTCAGTGCAAGCTGGCCGCTCTGCGTTCAACATTAGCAAGCGTAGTGTCGCAGCGTCACAGTGATTTCACTACCCTCGAATCTTCTTTGAATGATTTTGGTTACATTATTTTAGTGTCTTTCAAAGTTTTACTTCAATATGTAATATTGGTTTATAAGAAAATAAAAAATCTACTTTTATCTCCTAACAGGGAACGCTGGTTAACGTTTTTGTTCCTTCTATTTATTTTAAACTTCAGCTGTTGTTTACATCTTTCATTTTCAGATGCCGATTTTTATTTATAGAACCGATAAAAGGAGACGAGCTGCAAAAGGGCCATCAACGAACGCTCTATTTGTTTGCTTAAAATTTGTAATCAATTTAAAATTTGTATCAACGAATTTGAACTCCAACTTCTATTCTGATTCATGAGATGAATTATCAGTGTTTTACGAATTTATTTCTAACTATTCTTCTGAATGTCATCCGCTCTCCGGGCGGCGAGCACGGGACCAGAGCGCGCTGCCGTGGCTTTCACCGACATCTCACGCCCAGTGGTGTCAAAGAAAAAAGTGTTGATTGTAATTAAGTTGATACACGACATATGTATTACTATTGCGTTTTGAAATCCTTAATAATTGAGTTCTTAAGGTGGGAAAGGGAAATACATTCATTGATAATGTAAAAACTTTTTCCGATCACTAAACAATACAGCTAACGAGAGAAAGAAACGCAGGTTATTCTAATATCATTAGTGCACAAAATATTCAAAATTGTGTTTTAAAAATCCCTTATCTTTCAGATCCCCAAGTCATGTAGATAAATTAGTTCATAATACCACAAACGGAAGTAATATTCTCACAAATGAAGTGAACCGTAGAAATAAGAGCGAGCAGCAGTTACAAAAAGACTCACTTCGAAAAAAGGTTACATATAATATCGTGTGACAATATGAGTTCAGACAGTTCACATCACCAGCTTAGTCGACTGGTGAACGTGTAGTGGCTTAGTCACCCCTTAACGCGACACAGCCTCCTCGTCTTTTCTCCAGCAACTAGTGGCTTAGTCACCCCTCAATACAAATCTCCATGTACATCATTTCTAGTTTAGTTACCGCTAGACTCCATCTAGTCATCCACAGTGTTCAGTAATTGTAAGTCATACCTATGTAACGTTTATCAATAAATGAGTTCCAACTTCTACTCGGTGTTTCAACCTTATACACTTGAGTAGAAGCTTATTTAAGACCGCTACCGTAGCAGGCTATAACTGGAGATCACAAGCCCTAACCGACTCACAGGGCGTCTACCTCGAGTAGACGTAAGGCAAGATATCTAAACAGTTGCCTTAACGGAACCAAAACGGCGGAGGTAGCATACCAAAGGTCTTACATCTGGTGACCCCAGACCCAACACCAAAGGTCTTACATCTGGTGACCCCAGACCCGAGACCAAAGGTCCTACATCTGGTGACCCCAGAACCCAGAAGCGCTAC
>VCRD01004670.1:31529-42812 GCA_006783055.1 Trinorchestia longiramus
ACATTTGCAACATTTTGCACTGTGTTTGAACATTTTAATGGCTTATCTTGTTTTCGCTTCTTAGCAGTTGGTTGTAAATCCTCACTTATATCATTATACGCATCAGTTTATCGGCATCTGTTAGAAGGTTGACGTTCTGCTGTAGCTTTCAGCTTATTTTCAGACATTTGGGTTGGATCTCCTTGGTCTTCATTACCTGAATCTTCATCCGTTAGTTCATGGACATCTGGTGGTTCAATAACCACATCATAATGGTGTCTTATCCCTTCCTCCTCTAACCTCTCCAATTCGTCTAAGATCTCATTCTCTGTGAGGGCTCTGAGAAAAAAATGAAGATTATACCCGTATTCTACTAGCGTTGCCATATGGACACGGACCAATATTAGCATATAATTCATGAATAAAAACCTAGAGAAACAATTCTTCCGTGAATATATATTATATAAAGGTACATTAATTACACAGCATGCGCACAATTTGATAAGAATACTTTACGTCCCTACTATAAGCTTACCTTTTTAGTGTAGACATTTCTTGACAGCAAAAATATTTAACAAACTATCACGAGCAGCACCCAGTTGCAAATCAGCTGCCCCCGTGCTGAACGTGTGTAGCTGTATCAACTGAGAAGGTTCACTACGCATTTTGTACGAACTTTGCCGGTTCATTAGTTTTAAAGCAAATATAAATGTTTATCAAAGGTGTTGCCATATGGCAACACTATGAGAATTAAGGTTAACTTCAAAAATTCAAGCTTTCCTGAAGAAAGTCAATGTATGGTTGACGAATGTAAAAAGTAATTCATGAGAGATATTTCCATGTCTAGAAAAGTTCATCTCAGAAAACGAAATAAATTTTGAAGTAATCAAACCAATTGTGACTAAGCACATGGTAAGCTTAAGGGAAAGTTTTTACAAAATATTTTCTTCAAGAAACAGACATGAGTCGATTTGATTGGATCCCAAATCCATTTGATGGTGAAGTCGAAAAAGTCTCATATTAAAGGCACGAGAAGAATTTGCAGAACTTTCTTCTGATTTTTCTCTAAAAAATACGTTTGCTAAAATGAGTCTAAATTCGTTTTGGGTTGGCATCAAATTGGAATATCCAAACTTATCACGACCTGCAATCACGACTTTTCTACCTTTCGCGTCAATATATGTATGTGAAAGTGCTTTTCCGGTATTAACCAATCACAAAACAAAACATCGATTGAGTCTAGGACATATTGAAACTGTACTTATATAGACCGACGATAGAAAATAGAGCCCAAATTTGACCTCCTATGTAAGAAAATGCAGGCGCATCAATCCCATTACTTAAATATAAGTGATATTATTTAATGCCACTAGTAGTATCTATAGATTTCTTGGGTTTACTGTATAAAATACAAAGATTTTATGGAAAATGAAAATAGTTTTAATTTATTTGTTAATTTAGGGATATTTCGGGATGAAAAAGAAAGTATTGAATTTCTAGAGACTCTAGGCATCCTAAGTAGGCAGGTTATATGTGATTCATGTGGCTCAAACATGAAAATGATTAAAAATGGTCGTAATCACACTGGATATATTTACAGGCGCAGCAACTGATCCTGCTTTTATACCAAAAGCCGAATTAAGACTATTGATAGCCGACTTCGGAAGATTACAATTTCAAAATTTATTCAAGTTGCTTATATTTACTACCTAAAGCTCTCGAATTAACAGGTGGTAATTTTATGCGACATTTAAGAAAAACATGTGTACTGTTATAAGATGTTTTTTATGTCTTAAAGTGTTAGGTATTCAAGTGAGGAGAGATTGGGTAGTGAAGGAATGGTGTTTCACATAGATAAAACCGCTTGTTGCCGACGAAGGATTATATATAACCCCACTTCTGAGGCAAGTTACATTAGAGCAACTAAATGGGTTATTGAAATTATTTCGGAGACAACAGGTGAGGTTAGAATGTCGGTACTGGAAGATCGAACGACGGAAAGTATACACCATTTCACTATGGATAACGGCTTATCTGGACCTATTATGAAGAGTGATGGATATCCATCCTATCTTGCAGTCTATTAATGAAGCAAATTGTTATTATATTGTAGTTAAACATAATCAGGGTTTATTAGTGAAGAAGGTGTTCATACCAACTCTATTGAGTCTGTATGGGCCCATCTTAGAGCTGAGATAAAAAACATGAAGGGATGTTAAATTTGAAAAACTGCAAGATTTCATATTCAAGTCAATGGTTTTCAGAATTTACTGAAAAAAAAACAAGATCAAACATTAATGAGTTGTTCCTTAAATTATTAGTTTTTATTCTTAATACCCTTTTTATATGCAATCGATTCTTATTTTTTGAATACACTTTACACATTACTTTTTACAATTTTTGAATGTGTGTATTTTGTACAGAAAGACCGATATCTTTATACACATTTACTTTTTCTGCTATATTTGTATTTATTCTTTATTTTGCTAAAGTTAAAGGGGTAGTACAAAAATAAAATCTTTTAAACGAGGTCGTGGCGGATAAAAGTTTGAAGACTAATAGTATGGAAGATTTAGAGAAACGATATACATGATAGAATAAAGTATTCCAAAACGACAAATATATTGTAAACAAAGAAAAGAGTGACAAGAGTTAATGCTCGAAAATAGTGGGTTAACTGTTGAGATGATTGGGAAACATGAAATACAAGTAGGCAGCATCTGGCTTCAAAAATGATGCCACATGTCAGGGTGACAGCTTTATGGAGACAGATGACTGAATTGACGGAGAGTTACGTTACTAAAGCAAGAGAGCACAAACTGCACAGCTGTAGAGAACACAAACATTGGGTGCCTGAGACTGAATTAAAAAAACGCTTTGACAGATCTTCAATGTATTACTAAAGACCCAGCTTTTCAGTAGTCTAGGTGAAAGCTACAGTAACAGTTGCTCTGCTGTAGTAAATACATATCAGGTCATGCTGTGAAGTAGTTACAAGGCTCTCGCCAGAAAAGCGAAGATGTTACAGGAAAATTGGGTATACGCATTCATGGGCTGAAAATTCAAACTGTTAGGCTGAGTTTGAACTCGACTAGTTAGTTTCAATTCGATAATACAAACCCACTCACACAATGTACTTCGGTGCACAAATGGCTAATTCGACTGTTACAACGTGGGCCGAACTGAAATGTTATGTAAAGATACAATAATATTAATCACAAAATGCTCAAGAACATCTTAAAATTATTTTGAGGGAGACAACCGACACTTCTATTGTTGTTTAAAGCACCGACTCATTTACAGAGAACCAAGCAAACCCTAACGTTTATGACAAATCCGTATATATATACAAGTGTCATGGTATACTAATGCGATTTTACTCTCGCTTCAAAAAGGTAGCCAATTATACTATAACTCTTTCTGAAAGAAGCGCCAAGTTCTCCCATTCTTACCACCAGATCGAAAGGGCACGAATACGTAAAACGCACTCAGCATTATTAGCACATTATTTCCTCCAAACCGAAATATACGAAGCACCTCTGAACTCAATCTCTTAAGCTATATTACTAAAGCCACACTATATCGCAGCTAAAGAATTCTGAAACTTTCGATGTGATATTAAGTACATAATTACCGTAATAGTGAGTTTCTCCAGAGAAATATCCTTAACACGTTGCCTCCGATTGCCTGATTGGTGTAAAACTTCACTTTGTACGCGTAGTCACTAGAAGGATCTGAAAAAATTACAGAACCTAACCTCAGTGGTACACATACGTACTACTTCGGAGTCAACGTGTTAACTTTCAGACTTGAATACTTGGGTGGTACACAGATTGATATAAATTCACTCTACGCGAGATGAAATTGGGTCAAAAATAAAATTTTCTTTCACGTATATTTTAACCGTAACTAAAATCTCCAGCCCACTGCCACGTACTCCCTACCTCAGACGCGTTACAATCAATCGATCCAGTACTCGACCTGTATTTTCTTTTATTCAAACAGGACACGAACCGCTGCCTTTCATCTTTCAACCAAGGATTACCCCTACTAATTCATTAGTTGAAAAGATCATGTACGAGTGCGCCAAACTACAATCGTGCATTTAATTCAATGTCCTAGATAAAAGTCACCGTTGTCTTTCCATACTGTTTTGAGAACGAATCGCGCGCCTAAACAAACGTCAAAACATTGTAACGTAATGAATAAATATTTTCTGGCATACTCTACTACTAGAACAAGGCACTTGCTTCGGGGCATTGAGTACCGAATAAGCCTTCTGTTCTCTCGCTCATGACACAAAGAACTGTACAATAGAAACGCTCGCAGCTTGCATTCTCGAGTAGTTACAGTATTGAACAGTGTCCCATTTGAATGGAAATCTGTTATCTGGCATACTTTGCACCAGTCGATTAAAATGCTTCATGACGGTTGCAGGATTTATTTTACTTATGTATACCACTAACTGTCATTACTAGTTGGCAACGATGATTTTGAAGCAAATCTGTAACCAGGAAACAATCCCTGTCGATTTCCAGGTAATAAAGGATTGAAATACGTACCGTTAACGTGGGTTTATCCACGCAGTACGATTAAACATCAGAATATCTCGAAACAATTGTCATATAAGCCTATATATAATGCAATATTCCGGGCGTTAGCTAGACGTTAAAATAAACTATGAATACCCCGAAAGCAAAGAATCTGCTGACAGAGTATAGAAAATGATTGAATGATCACAGATACTTGGAGATAAGACTATATGTACTCCAAGTTGTAACAATAAAATTCTTTGCAGCAGTAAAAATGAATTTCACAGATGCACACATTTCCAGCGAATAAAAAATTTAATCTCAGAAGGGCGTAAAAAAACGAAAAATATTGATGAACAGTTGTATAACGAAGTTTTCAACTTTTCCATTACATTTCCATTAAGAATATAGATGAATCAACAGACAAGTCAAGCATGAAAAAAAATTCTAGGTTTATCTACCAATGTAGTATCTTCCACGTAACATTTTAATGAAAAATAACCTCTTTAACTATAATTGGTCAAGACAAAAGCTCGTTTGTCCACGTACAAGAACTTAAATACTCAAAAAAATACAATTTTTACGAAAGACAGTTATGTCATATTTTTTACAATTTTTGCTCGAGAATATGCTAGCGAGTATCAAGTTAATTAGCGGTGAAGAACCCGGTAGTGTCGCAGTTCTCAGTTGACATCTTCAAAAGCCCTGAACAATACTTGCTCTATTTTTTCGGACACTGAAACGTACGAAGCATCCTTAAACTCGGCCAGGCCTTCCTCCACTGAAAATTTAGCCACATTGCCTAAATCGTGTCACCACAACTAAAGGGTTCTTTGGAGACCTGTTCCCAGATTCTCCTGCATAACAATACGCACACACCTCGCCCAAAGACAGAAGAGCCCTAACTCGAGAAGAATCTCCTTTCACCTTCACGGGCATGAAGATTTGAAGGACAAGTATTAAAGTTGAAGTATTCTTTTTGATGAGGGATCTTGTCGTCCAGAAGCACAGCTGTTACAACTCTATACGACAGAATGTTATAAAATGAATGTAACCAAATAATCGACAGCACAATTTCCCAACTGCACACTTAGTAACGTTAGCTACAGCAAGCTAGACAAGAAGAATCATGCTGATGCCGAGTGCACTGATGCAGGTGAGAGTGATGTAGTGCGGGATTTAGGGGAGGGAGAGGATGAGGCATGGAGACTAAGAGAGGATTTGCTAGATACTTGAGGTGAAGAAGGTAGGATCGAAGGAATAGAAGACGACTGAGGTGATCCAGATGAAGACTTAGCAGTTGATGTTACCAGAATGGAGGCGGTGGAAGGAATAGATGTTGTGGACATCGGTTGCAAGGAGTCCGTAGAACAACTCATGTCCGTTTTCTCGGAAAATACTGATGTTGTGGAGGTGCTGTAGGTTGTAGAATTTGCACTGAAAGGTACAGTGAAGGAAGAGGGTTGAGAAAGAGGTGCAGGCGACTGCAGAGACCGAGACGGAGATGATATTACGTCTCCTCCACTTCTCGAGCACGGGGAGTTGTCGTTTTCGTCCCCGGAGTCAGGCAAGGGTGAAGGGTCATCTTGGTCGTCAGCGAGCGGATACTCGTCAGAATTACAAGACGAGGCTGAAGCGGAACGCGGTCTGTCTTTGTTCTTCTTAGTCTTGGCCAGAGTGGCGGCAGCCTTCCTCCATACCACGAGCTTTTCTGGCTCCTTGGCAAACAGCTTGTCTGCCAAATCCTGCAAGCTGAGTAGCGAGTGTTCGCAGTCGGTGGTGTTAATATTGGCGAGAGGGTAACCTGTTCTCTCCATCTCAGCGTACACGCCAAACGGAAGTTTGTGGATGGACATCAGATATGAAGTGGATGGACATCAGATATATAGGCTGGCAGCAGTTTTGAGAATCTCTGGATACAATTATCCGCTTGCCAACGTCAATGAAAAGAACATTCAGAAGATTAAGGCCAACGGCGTCGAGAACAACAACTCTGTACAAGTTAGTTGAGGTTACACTGTCCAGGCAGTCCATAGGTAAACTGGCCCCATACACATCTCGACAAGCGATGTATTCAGGGGCTCGGAGACATGGCCAGATTTCTTCAAGTTATAAGTTTATAAAAGATAAAACATCAATATCTTGGTTGGGTATCAGCCAAAGAGAGAACGACAAAGAGTCGTCTTCGTGTGTAATACGACCTATGGTAACTCGTTCAATTGAATTTGATCTGATAGATGCTTTTTCCAAAAAGAGTGCGCAACGCTGTGAATAATTCGTTAGAATATCTGCAGCAAATAACTTTAGATTTGAATTGAGAAATTCGTCACTAATGCTAGTACGCGTTGAGTCATCAAGACTCTCTCGAGAACAAGCACGTGTGGGGGATTTCAAGTCATTAATTTCATCTTCCTCTGAGATCGGCAACAACGAGGTAACCGATCTCCGAGGAAGAGACTTGAGTCCTACTTCGCTTCCTGTCCCCAGTGTTTTGAAAGTGGTTTTGAGAGGATGGGCAGAAGATCCAGAGCAAATATTAGAGGGAAGAATACGGCGTCCTTCGAGAACAAACTTCACTATGGAAAGTATACCAGCATCAGTCGATACTTCAATATCTAAATTAGTATCTTTAAGCTATGCTAGAAAATTCAAAGCCGTATAATTGTTATGATTCGGGCATACGTCCAAATCTTTGATAACTAAACGAACACACTGAGATGGCAAAAGAGAGTATTTCCGAGGCAGAGGAAATACTCGGAAAGCAAGTACCGTGTCAGTTGAATAATTATCCAAGTCTCGCACAACAACTTGCATAGAAGTTACATCAGATGACAAACCAACTCCTCGGAACCATTGGTGTCCATTTCTGGCTACACAAAACGTGCCAAGCGGTGGGCATGAAACGATCAGAAAAGCACTCGAGAAGTTCATGCGAGTGGTCAAATTATTTAATAATGTCCTCAACTCATTGTCATTTCCAAGAAGTCGTACTACGACCGCACAATCATCATGAACCTCCAGTACTCGAACAGAAATAGCGGTGGCTACCATTACAATAGGTTCTTCAACAGTCACAACAGAATCTTCCAGAGTAACAACAGAATCTTCCAGAGTAACAACAGAATCTTCCAGAGTAACAACAGAATTCATGGAAGTAGACAGAAACGTAGAGCGGGGAACTTCAACAGAACTCGTTACATAACCTGTCCGAATGTTGGAAACGTTACCGCTTGCATTATTTGAAGAAGAAAGTTCCATAACTACATCTTTAATAGGAACACCACGTACTAATGCCTTATTGGCAACAAATACATCATCTTTAATTTGGTGCTTGAGTTCGAGCTAAAGGTCTCCAACTTCACAGGCCTTCAAAATACTCATTTTACTATTCAACATGTCGTTATCGAAAGCACAACAAATAGCTTGAGCAACCAATCGAGCAAATTTCTTAGGAAAAGGGAACATCTCTTCCTGACTTACGGTGATATAAGAGCCATAATCAACGAAGAGCTCGACCGCTGATCCGCTTTCATTCCATTGAAGAACACGGGCTTGATGCCATGTCAAAGCAGTCAAATTGTATACAGCACAAATGTTTCCTACAGCATGGGGTTCCTTGAAGCATTCTGGCTGACAGCAAATCATGTAGGAATTAAGTTGATCACGGAAACGAGCAGCGTCACAAGCATACTCGTTAAGTGTCACATAGAAATGATTGTTCTTGATAACCGTGACACAAACTGCCAACATTACTCTCAACGGCACTCCCAATGCGGGAATTGTTACAGAATAGCTATCATAAGGAAGTTCCTCTTTCACACCATCTACTGAGTTATCAACAATCATGTTGTTACCACATTCGTAACACGCCAGACTCGGTCTCAGGCTCTGGCGTTCGACAAACAAATCACTTATCATTATCTGCACTTTGGGACCTCTTTTGAGGATGGCGTTGACGCATGCTGATGGACTTAAGTTGGTGATGGCTTGAACAACAGAGGTTTTATCATGATCCGTTCAAGACTCGACCACATCAAATTCAACTCGCACAGCCTGCGCTGGTACATTCCAATATTCCTCTGGTATCTCGAAAATATCAACAATCGGGACAACTTCGTGATTACCGTAATCGAAAAACACAACTAGTGACTTTTCGCCGAGTGTCGTAAGGAGCCTGGCCCTATACCAGCCATTGTCTACTTTGTAACGAGCAATACAGAACGAGTCGACAACAAAGTGTTTCAGACGTATTATTTTGCTACTCCGAGCATAACTTGCAGGGTGCCCTGACATTTCATTCCACAGAACCATGTCGTCCCGAAACTAATATCCATCGAGAGATCAGAATTGATTTGAGCAATATTTATAGAAAAAATCTCTCCCATCTTCGGAATGCTGGGCATATACGCTCTACTCGGACGCTGTGATTTCAAGGGATGATCTAATGTCGCTGTTCCATCATAACTAAATGAATTGTTAACTTCACACTCACTCTCTAAATCCAAATTGCCAATTTTTTTTGTTAATCGCATTACTTTCAGGCCCGTGACACACATAAGCTACAGATTCTTCAGTGACAGGCTCAGAATCAGGTATAGGCAAAACAGAACACACTGGTGGAATGAAATCTGTATCAAATGTCGTATGCAATGGTCGAGAGCTTTTGCAACCCAAATATGGATCATTTCAAGCTGACCTATGCGATACCTCACACAAGGTACACTCTTTTCTTATGGTCCCAACGGATTCTGGAGAAACAGCATAGTCAGTAACTTGCTGAGACTTTCATGCATTCTCACTAATGATCTTCTCAAAGAAATTTCCGTCATCGACGGCAGTTTCTTTTACTACCTCGGACCCAGTAGTTCTACTTAAATTCTGAAATACTAAGGTTTCTGGGAGCGCAGAAGATTGGAAATTCGTACCTCTATTCTCCGAATTGAGGATCTATCTCTACCTTTCGCTGTCAGGACTTGCCCATCGTTTTCCTTCCTTACGCATCGGTGGTTCCTCAGCTTCGTTGTTATTAGTAATTCCAGGCATCCGGCAGCAATTTTCCCTCTTTTACCGCATGGGCAGATCAGTACTACAAATGGTGTCGAGATAGGAAGAAAGGCTAGCATTGTGATGAATTTTTTGTTCACATGGAAGTTTCAACTTCAGCGTATTCTGAGAAACAGCTGGATCAGTGAACTTGCTGTCAACAACAGACTCGTCCGCCCAAGCGTTATAATGGTCAGTTTCAACGAGGTTGACGGCCTCCTCCGCTTGGGAGGCAGTGAAATCGACAGCCTCTTCCACTTGGCAGGCAGTGGGGTCGACAGCCGTTTCCTCTACGTGGGCAGTGGTTTCGACAGCCTTTTCCCGTACGTGGGCAGTGGGGTCGACAGCCTTTTCCCGTACGTGGACAGTGGAGTCGACAGCCTTTTCCCGTACGTAGGCAGTGGGGTCGACGGCCTCCTCTGTGCAGGCAGTGGGGTCGACAGCCTCCTCTTTGTAGGCAGTGGGGTCGACAGCCTCCTCTTTGTAGGCAGTCAGATCGACAGCCTCCTTTTTGTAGGTAGATAGATCGACAGTCTTTTCCTCCTTTTGATAGAAAGTGGTGTTGACAGCGTTTCCAACCTCGCCTTCGGAGGTAGTGGAGCTTACAGTCTCTTGGCATGTAGTGGGGTCGACAACATGTTCTTGGTAGGCAGTACAGTGGATAACCTCTTCTTCGTATACATTTGAATCGACAGTCTCCTTTTGCGAGACATCAAAAGCGATAACTTTATTTTGAAGGACGAAGTGATCGATTACGTCACCTTGCACAACACTAGAATAGAGAACATTTTTAGAAACTGTAGAACTGACGGCTACGAGTTTTGAAGCATTGAAATTTAAATCCTTTTCTTTCTCGTTACAGGGATAAGAATCTTCTTGTTGGGCGCAGAGATAGGAAACCTCAACTTTTTGGGAACAAGGACTAGAGTGCGACAATTTGTCATGATAAACATTTTGATCGGTGTCCTCTCTTGTTACATCAATTAATGCAGCTGACTGTTGTTGCTCATTGGGGAGAACTTCTATTATAAAATCACTATGCTCGCATTCCTTTTTGCCTCTACTGAGGTCCATCATTGTTTTAAATGAAAAAGTGCTGGCGTAAGATACAGATGTTCAGTCGGTATTCTGGCACATGCTGGTAAGGGTCTGTTGAATGTTTAAATGTTCCACCTTGAATGTGTTCGACTTTAGTATGTCTAAGGTTAATGTGTAACGCTGTGATGTAACACAGTTTGCTTTTGTACGCTCTTGTAACAGAATGCGTTTTAGAGTCAGCTAGTGGTAGAGAACCATTTTCTCATCGCGTTCTCTGGTTCCGTTCCCATTCTTGTGCCTGCCGTTGCCATGTAGACATTGGTGTCTGTACTATAACCAAACTGTGTTCACTGAAATAAACCTGGTTAGCGTAATAACGCTCCTGTGATTTTTCTAACCTTCTAACAAAGGTTATGGGCCCAGAACACGCTCCAAAGATAAATCTTCAGTGAACACAGTAAGTCTCGAAACAAACTGTGGTGACTACAAGGAAGCGTAGAAGTTTGTTGACTTAATACAGTGCAGCAAGTGTGAAGAACATGGCAGACTCTAACAGCGGTAACAGTTGCATGAAACCACTCAATGAGAGAAATTATCCAACATGGAAGATACATATGAGGATGTGTCTTGTGAAGGATAAACTGTGGGATATAGTTCAAGGCACTGAAACTATATCCTCAACGGCAGATGA
>VCRD01004671.1:5279-26991 GCA_006783055.1 Trinorchestia longiramus
TTCGAACCCGCACGCAGTCTTTCTGCACAAGCAGAGACCCGATACAGAACACGGGCCGCATACCACTCGACTACGGTGGCTGTAAATGTCGAACTTGTCTTTTTGAAATCTTGAGGAATACTTTGCTGGATTGAATTGAGTGTTTTATGAGTCAACACGTGTGTTTCTCTCATTCAGATGAAATGCAGAGGATGGAAACCCTTTCTCACAGCGGTGCTGCTTGGCTGGATTCTGCTCTACACCTACACAGTCACCCAAAACTCGCACTCGTACATGGTGGTGAGTTAGCCCACGTTATCAGGGTCCCATTGAAAATTTGAATAAAAGTATTGATAACACTAAAAGTCTAAACTCTGTGTAAATCAATTAGCCCAATATCAGAATAATGTATATCCATTGATACTATATTAAGAAACTTTTAATTTCAGATCATACGAATAGTAGATTACAATCGCAATGGGAAGAATTGAAGAAGTCAGTGTATTAGAGCATAATTTCCATACACACTGTAAGCTTCAAAACTAATGGAAGGGAGTAGATACGAATCATATTTTCTTTCCGTATCCCTTTTTCAACTTCTCGTTGCCCATGCTGATTTTATTTCTCGAGTCAAAAATTATTGCTGAAATTGTTAATTTTCAAGCCCACTCACCAGTTCCTCGTTGTTATCAAATACCAGAGGCTGAAGAAATGAGTGCATCTTATTTATTCTGGTATTTTCCTCCTAAGCGTATGAGGACACGTTTAAAGGAAGAAATAACACCTAATTTTTTCTCACACGGGACCCAACAGATTTTCCTATTCAGCTCAACACAAGCCCGGACTATGTGATTATACGAGTTACTACGTTGATCTTTTTGTTCAGAGCTTGGTTCAGCATCGTGTGCTAGATGTCCAGGAAGAAGAAATCAAAGCCAGAATGCAGGGGCCGATCTCATACGACGACCCAGCGCTGCTTGACCTCATCAGATCGAAGTAAGAATCCCGCTGTAGTGTGAGACTTGGTTTGATCTCCCAGGTGGTGCTGATGTTGTGTGAGTTGTTATGTGTTGCCCAACACGACAAACACATCACAAACAAGTCAACACGACAAACACATCAGAAACAAGTCATGATTCATCGCAGTTCTGGCCACAGAAATTTCGGGTCATTCAGGAATATATTATTTGCGTATTTACGTCATTTACGCATTATTTGAATTTGATCAATACTTATCTGTAAAAAAATATTTGAATCATTGTGTATCGTTATGTTTTACACATGTTTTTAACATTCTACTCTTATTGGTGTACTCTGCGTATAAGTAAGGAAATATTTGTACCTATATTGTGAATGATGCGTTCCCTTAGAAAATTTCGTGAGCAGGTAAACGAAAACATTCAGGCAAAGCACATTTACTTATTCAAAACTTCTCTTTCAGATGCCTGCATCAGTGATGACCAAAAGCAGTACCCTCCCAGCGATATAAAAGTGCATGAATGTGTCCCTAATTCGGTTATCAATGCATTTGTATATTATACAGGGTGAGGCAACAGAACTTCATTTTTTGTCTTTCAAAAGTTATGAAAAAAGGAAGTTCTGCTGCTTCACCCTGTATAATAGGCTTAGTAAGTTGTTCGAAACATTATCAGACTCACATACAAATTTCGAGGGTCACCTTCCATTGCAAAATAATGTTCATAACAATTTAGGGATATGAATATTCAGCCAGCAGAATGCAGCTCTCTGGCCAAGTGGTCTACATAGAGGGCCCGTCGAGCTGACAGCGACGGCTGACATGGATGTTGAATTCAGTTCCGATGAACCGAGCTTCTCCAAAAATTCCAAAGTTGTAAGATGCACTGAGGCCTGGCGTTGTACTTCATACCTCTAGGAGGAAAACTGCCTTCCTAAAATCGAGAAAAGTCTGCGGTTCTTCGGTATTTGATTTAGCGAACTGGTATACAAACCTGCACTAATAATCATGTGATTCCCAGATACTTGGACCCACCGTCGTCTGAACCATACAACCTCACCGAGGATGAAATATACAATCAGTATAAGAGGTAAGTGTGGCAGCATCAGTATATGTGGCAGCATCAGTATAAGAGGTAAGTGTGGCAGCATCAGTATAAGAGGTAAGTGGGGTAGCATAAGTATAAGAGGAAAGTGGTAGGAAGTCGAGTAGGCGCCAAATAATCTTTATGTTGTCATGACACACGGAAGCACAAGAATGTTCATTTTAATGCAGTCATACAAGCTGGATGTTAGTTGAAAAATGAATGCTATAAGAGATAAACGCTACGAAATTGTTAGCAAATTTTATTACATTAAAATAATATTTCGGAAAGCCATAAGTTTGCTGATAATAGACTTTGTACGCTTCGTGCCAGTATGGGCATCTACGTGACCGCCATGCACGTCGTCCGCCACTACTTCAGGAACATCACAGGAGGGACTTTTGTGGAGGCGGGTGCACTAGACGGCCAGTTCCTGTCCAACACTCTCGATCTTGAGGTGTGTACATCTAGGTGTGTAGATCCACTCGTATTAGGATTAGTGAATAGTTAAATTTGTATAAACCTAGGTGTATAAATGTACTTTTTTAACTAGGCTGATAGATCTAGGCGTATATTCCCTGGGTCAGAGTCCACGCACCGCAGAGTATGTTGGCATATTGACCCTGGATGAGAGCGGTTGCTGTCATTGCAAGGACGACTAAAGAAGGAGAAGTTTTTCAATTCCCACGTCCCCGAGGTCCTACCGTTGCATTGCACAGAGAATTTAGGAACCCGGAGCTACGACAACATTTTTAAATCATGGTATCATTGCGGTAAATGCAACTTTAGGGACATCATGGTTTAATAATATTGTTTTAGTGGAAACCTGTCTGGAAACTTATGATACGGAAGCCTATTAACCTACAGAACCTGTAATTAATAGAACCTACAAATGTTACTGTCCGGCTAACAATTGTGAGTTATTATTTGAGGCAAATTGTGCCGTTTTTTCCACCAGAAAGACCAAGGCTGGACAGGTCTGCTGGTCGAGGCAGGCGAGATGAAATACAAGAATATCCTTCAGCGACACAGGCGAGCTTGGGTATCTCACTCATGTCTCGCCCTGCACCCCTATCCCCACACGGTGAGTCAAGTCTTCACTTTCATATGGAGACAAGAAGAGACAGAGCTTGACTTTCATACGAAAGACCAATCATCTTCTCTCGAGATATGAGTCACATTTTTATTCGTGAGCTGACTTAATCTATGGGCAGGGAATGAGGCGGACCTTGAAATGGATCATGAACCATGAAGGAATATACGTAGGTCATGAGACAGCACCTGTCCTACCATACTGTCTGATTCTTCACTCGCTCCATGTTCTGTCTCATTACCTCTTTGATAGCGCATGTTATAGCCCGTACAGATCATGAAAGCCAGTTAAATAGACCATCAGACACACTAATTGACAGACCATTAAACAGGCCATGATATTTGTCATGAGGCAGAGTAATGAGTAGGTCATTTCAAAAGTCAATAAATGGGTCAGGAGACTGACCAAAACAGGCCGTTGAATATTCCCTGATGTAAGACACTAGACAGGTAACAGAATATAGCATGAGATGGATCATGTTACATGTTCACATGTGTTTTTCAATACGAACAGTACGTAAAAATATATTTTCGTCGATGCAGCCTCAAGCGAAGACAAAGAATTATTGTAAAATTTACACACACGTCATAACGGGAATAATGGTAGCGCGTAAAAAAGGAGGTAAAACTATACGAAAAGGAAAGTTATGGAAATAAGTTCCATTAACACACTCAGAGCATGTCATTACAGAAATATCACTATTCAGGTGATGAAACTTTTTTTAACTTTACTGCAGGCCATCCTGGGCACAAGTGTTATCTCTGAGCCAGTGTGGACCCTCGTGAGGAAGGGGCAGGCGGCACTGCTCGACTCGAGAACTTCCGAAGAGAGACTTCAGGTCAGTCCATCAACTACTCTGTGTTACACTTCTTTATCATAATTTGCAGTATTTGTAGTTTTTTGAGCAAAATATTTCTCTCATAGAAACTAGTGCCCCCTCATAGTAACAGACCTGAGAAGTGCACTACGAGACAGGGCTCGAAACGTTGATTTCGCTGGACTTTCTCGTTTCATCGGCCTTGACAAATCTTTAAGCATGAGCGGACGAATCAAAGCCTGGATTCACGCGATTTTACTGTCGACTGCACATACAAGCGTCTTTTTCTTATTGGTCACCAGGGATACTAATCTTAGAGTACTCATTAAAATTGCAATCATGGAAATAAAAAGTATAACCACGTTTGTCATACTCGGTGTAAGTTACAAATTTAAGATGTTCACTAACCCAAGGAGAAATGTTCATTGACTATCAACATTTATGAGGCATACACACCACCACAACATGACAGGGAGACCTGGTGTCGTACGAGGGCGTGCAGTGCCTGCCGGTGGCCTCGCTTCTGCTGGCGCTCAACATCACCGCCGTCGACTTCTTCTCTCTCGACGTCGAAGGTAATTCGCCACATGTGATTATTTTACCGCCATGCAAAATTACTGTTCTATTGATGACCAAATATTCAAAGATCAGAAGCTACAGCAGTTGTGGGATATATATTTTGAACTCACTACAGACACTAGTGCTAGTAGATTTGGGATTATTTAGTGGCAGTTACTTCTTCTATATTATATCTATGCTAATGTAAGGTACATTTAGCTTCCAAAAACTGAGTTTAAATTCTTTTTTTTGGAATAAAACCTCATTGTATTCTTGTGGTTGGCCTGCACAAGCAGCCCTAAACATAAGCAACCTTGCAGACGTTGAGGAGGCCATCATCGATAGCTTCCCGTTCGATCGCATCAGCGTGGACGTGTGGTACATAGAACACAGGCTGTCCAACGTATCTCTAAAAATCCTTGTGAAGGAACAGAAGCTTGACATGGCCTTCATTGAGAGGTGAGTAGCGCCAGAGTGAGTGGGGCCATAGCGAGTGGCACTAGAGTGAGTGGTACTGGAATGAGTGCAATCATAAGCAAATGAGTACAATTCAATAGGTATGTGCAGATAAAAGCATTGCTCCTGTACAGCTGTGTCGTGAACTCGAACATCAGCTACCAAGGAGAGTTGGTCGTCATGCTCTATTCTGTTGATAGTTGTACATAATTTAACTAATATTTGCCACGTTTTTTCATATTTTTATTTCTCTGTTTCTTTTAAATTTAAAAGCCGCAACTAATCGTTCCCAAATATGAATGATCACTCATTGGCTGACATTTGTTTCTATCATAGTACTTCTTAGCACAGATTATGCTCATTTACTCCTGCATCTTATTTTTTACTGATGGCAAATGCAGTGTTTGACGTTATCACCAAACCTAATTATAATTTTTTCACTCCTAAGTAATTAATAATCTATTAGTGACAAATTCAAACCTACTGCGTATACATGAGCCTCTCATTGTTTTTTTTGTTTGCATCATTGCTGTTTTCCCCAACAGCAGCACCGCTGTTGTGCACACCTTCATGTAGGAGTTCCAAGATTCTGTACTCATGCAAGAATCAAAGCAAATAAACTGGGAACACGGCAGAAAACCTGACAGCTTATTCCTCTGACAGAGCTTCCCAACAATTACCTGCCTTACTGATCCATAAAATAATTCTAGAGCTTACAACACTATTTCTGTTGCTTCTTAACATTCAAATTAGCCATCATTTAGAATTGGACATCCAATGCTTATTGCCTATATAGATATATATATTACCTTGTAATAACCTGCATATCCGAACAGGTTTTGGAAGAAGGGGTACACCTACTACCGCACTAACGCTGACTACTTGTTCGTGAGAAACGGCTCGAAGTACAGCGAACTGCCACCCATCAAACAAGTCACTGTTGTCCAGAAAACTGAGCTCGTGTATACAGTGCAGTACTTCGACACACCAACTGTACCTCCGTAAAGTTTTCTTTATCTTGTATAAAAAAGCCCTTGATCTACCATTGACGTTTATCTTCGCTCTAAAAAATAGGTTCTTGGAATGAGTTTGGCATTAGAAGTATTTTCTTAAAATATGAGCAATGCAATAGCAAATTACCAGCACCCTGTTTTACAAAGTCGTACAAATCACAGGCTCTATAAGCAGCTCATAAATTCAGTGAATAAAATAGAAGATATAGAAGTAAATTTATATATATATATAATATTTTCTTTCCATAACAATAATTTATCTAAGTAGGGATCATGAAACACAACCTCTACGATTACAGGTGTCGGCTGGGTGATTTGTGCAAGGGTGTAGGTCAAATGTCTGCATAGAAATGCAATAGCAAAACTTCACAGTCTCGGCAATTAGAAGTCTCTCTTTTGTAAAAAAAATTAATGAACAATTGTCATTTTCTTTCCCTCCTCTGCTCTTCAAAACCACATCATTTCCAGCTAGCCATTATTTTCTTCCTCTCGAGTGTTCTCCCCTACTTTAGCATTTCTTACTCTACAAGTATTTTTCTTTTCTCCGCATTTCCTTCTTCTATTCTTCCCTCATAAGCTCTTCTCTCTTCCTCCTACTGCCCCTTGGATTGCTCCCCCAAAGGTCCGGCTCCCCACCACGCACCCCATCGGCAGGCAGCACAATGAGCAGTCTCCTTTGTCAGACCTTCAATAAAAACATCAGCGGTGCGTCAGGACTCCTTAGTCAATCATTTCTCCCTCGTGCGGGTGAGGGGAAAACAACAGGAATATAAAACAGAAATGAACGTATTTCAATCCTAAGCCTGGCACAGTACAAAATTAAAGAAACGGTGTGATAATTCTAATTCGACACACAAAAATACAATGCATAAAATCTGTTACGTGCATGCAATAAAATGTGAGAGAAAATAAAGACCTGAATTACGAGTACAAAAGTGAATTGAAAATGAAAGCCTGGAAAAATACACTGCTTCGAGAAAAATGTACAATATTATACAGGAAGTTTAAGTTCATAAGCTTCTGTTAAAATAACTTGAAAAAGTTACTGAAAATGGAACTAAATAACGTTCCAACGGAAGGTCAATATCAATATGATGCAAATTTGATGTTGGTATTTGTAAACTGCGTCGTCATTTCATAAAGATGATGAATGAGTTCAAAATTATCGGGGAGTGAGGCATTGCATGACTGCTGCTGCTCAAAAAATGCTAAGCTTTTATTTCAAAGTGAGTCAAATTCTACTCAGAAAATAATCATTAACCTAAACACATCAATGTTCTGATTTACCGATTTATTAACTTGCTGTTGTTCCGCATCTGTGGCACCTCAGCCTCTTGCTATGAAGCTTAAGACGCAGGTGTGTCTTACATTGTCTTCATGCATCGGTGAAGCGCTAATTAAATCTTCAGGGGCTTACTTAGGAATTACTTATTTATCACAAAGAGGAAGTTAATTTTCAAGTATTAAGAAATGCTTGAACAGCAAGAATAATAACAATAATAACTTCTCAACTCGCTAATAGAAATTCCTCATAAGCCCGTTCAAAATATTCCAAGGTTTACTGATGGTTTAACGGATTTGCGTGTCTGGAACTTGTACGTTATTTTTTATGACAACAAATGCGTCTCTACAGACTCAATGGAACGTTGGAGCTGCTTGCAAATTTGTCGTTTTAGTAGTGAATGTAGTGAATGTAGTGAATGTAGGATTAACAATCGTCGACGCAACATAGAAAATATTTTTTTTTTGGTTTTACTCGAAGAGTATATAGCATTTGTTTTCCAATCAATCGTATAATAGAAGTAAACCATTCAATTTGTTTCCCAAGTAAAAATTTCCTATACGAATATACCACGCGATTAGGTTTTAACAGAATGAAAGATTGTTCTTGAATGGAAAATGAAAAAAGTTTATGCTTGGATAAAGGTTGAACGTGAACCGACAAGTTAGATAACATTGTAAAATGCAATATTGACTACAAAATGACGCAAAAATTTTCAATAAAGAGTGCACAAATTATTTTTTTAACGAAAACAAGTCGAAGCATGTCAAAGAATCACTAAGAGCCTTGCTGATGTTAATAACACGCATGTTTCTTCAATTAAGTTTTTAATATTCATTCATTCAGCAAATATTGCAGCATGGGTGGAGATTCACATCAGAGAATACTAACTTTTTTAAAATTTTTATGTCTGTTTATATAGGAAATAAATTTTAAAATTTTTAAGACAATCATAAATTCCATTAAATCTAGGGCCACAACTTTCTACCATGATGTAATTTACAGTATAATGGACAACAATAATGTAAATTCATATCTCCAGGTTAAACATTATTTTCTTAACAACATTTGCGCAGGGATTTTCTCTTAGTTAAACATTTTTTGCAGCATAAAAATATATACCAACAGAGAAACAAATTTAAAATTTAATCGGAAAAACTACAGAAATCAGGGTTTTTATTGTCCCTCGCAAAATCTTTCACTTAACAGCAGTTAATTGCAGTGCCGTCTGCCTGCTGGCCTTGACCACCACCTCATGTGATACCTAGTCTTCACAACCTCAAAATAGGACATTGATCAAATTTTGTATCGGATCCTTCGAACCAACGCTACCTTGTCTAGTTTTGAGGTCGAATTGTCGAATTATCAGTGATTTTTAGTATACTTTATGATAAATGTATAATATAGGGTGTCTCAAAAAACGTACTCACCCTTTAACCGTTGCTAACATACTGTCTTCTTTGTGTTGCAGGTGTGAAGTTCGAACCTTTGCGAACATGATTCTTTAATCACATTTAATGATGTTCGCAAAGGTTCGAACCTCACACCTGCAACACAAAGAAGACAGCATGTTAGCAACGGTTAAAGGGTGAGTACATTTTTTTGAGACACCCTGTATACAAGGAACTGCAGACTATAAGGAAAATTTTATACCTTACGAAAAACGACATACGCTACAAAAAATGATATACCATATGAAAATTGACGAAAGCAGAAAAATTAACGATGATTCTGCCTTGTTGCTGGCAGGGTAGAGAGACATTTTTCAGGTCCATTGTGGACAATCCAATTTTGCTTTAAATTATAATATCGTCAAGTGATTGCAGAAGTTTCACAAAGATGTGCTCATAAACTTTATTCAAAATACTTATTATTCTTTCTCTAAGTCTCACAACATGTTACTTTTCCATTCCTCATTGACGTTAAAGGGAGCTGGATAAGAAGTTTTACACTAAAAATCATCAAAAATGTATTGTAAACAAAATACTCGTGTGCATAAAACCTAAAAGTCGACTTGAACTCTCATCCAAGACGAAACAAAAAAGCATTGGTGCATCAATCGAGGCTGCAAGTTCCCAGCAGTTCTGCAACGACTGACTTAGCTACAGTTCGCTATTTATGTTAACACACCTTTGCAGAGCATGCACGGTGGCAGGAAGCATAAGGCTGACCCCACTGTTTGTACAAGCAGACCTGGACCAGATATTGATTGTGTGTGGTGTCGGGCAGACAAAGCGCTCTGAACATCTCAGTTCCTAAGCCGCAGCGTAATCCTGTCATCCCATTGTACCCAGCTCCGGTGTCACTCCACTCCCTCCAGTTTTGCAAGCCATCCAGATCTGGCTCTACTCCCTGTCAGCTTTTTTCCGTATTAGGCACAACGATGTTTAGGTGTCGGGATTACGCGTCGACTTGACGTGTGTGTTTGTCAGCATTCTGTTGTAAAGCTCTTATCCCTAAAAGAATACTATTTTGGAGTGAATGTTAAGAAAATACGTTGAAACACACAGCGCGTAGACTTGTAAACACGAAATAATCTGTTTCACTGACAAACATTTGATCAGTCAATAGTTTTACCCTGAATGAAAAATTTTATATTTTGGGAACAAGTTTTTGTGTCTAAGTTTAGGGTTTCTTCTGCTGGACTGGTCGTAATATTGACGGTATTAGTCTGCGTTACGAACCTCAATAGGTTGACCGGCATCAGAAATGTTATGGAACAGAAAGTCGCCTCAGCGCACAAATTGGACTTTGGAGTTGTATTGCGGAGGTATCCTGGAGATCAAAAAAGATGAAAATTTTCATTACAATGCACCCAGACGCACGACAATACCGCGGCAGGCGTTCTGAAGACAGGCGTTTAAAATAAAATTTAGGAACACAATTCTGCCATAGATTTGCTCATGATAAAATAATACAATTATTTCGGCTTCCTTATCTCGTTAACAGAAGCTCGTTGTGAAGCATGTACGAGTATGCTAGGTGCTAGAGTACACGAACTTTTAAAGAGCAACAACTCTCCTCGCTAAACAAACTGTGACGTGTTGTCCTGTCAATGAAATGAGCATTTAATTCATAACTTGGTGGGTGCTGAGAGGCTTGTTGCGATGCCTGCTAGGAACGCAGCAACTTTTCTCTCGGTTATTGGAAATCTTTTCTGCCTGAGCCTTCGTCTGTTTTATTCGACGTCTGTTTGAGAGTGGGAAAGTGAACAAAACAGAATTTATATAAATTAAGTACCCACATGTATAAAACAGTGCATTTTTATCTGTAATTATACAGAAATTATTCAATAGATTAACATAAAACTTGTTTCGTAGTTCACTAAAAAATCTTCAGAAAATGAACAAATTAAAAACTTTAATCATTTTGCAATGGAAAAACGTATGATCTCCATTATCAATGAGATCAAATTAGTGACACGTTATCAGAGCTAAAGTGAGTATAAAATAGTCAATAAAGTATGAACTTCGAACAAAAAGTTATGGCACAGTGAGTTAATTTTAAACTTGAAGTGTGTGCGTTTGTACAAAGCAGTTACCATATCAGAAGTGGAGCATAAGATAAACATTTGACATGAACGCGTTACCTTAGAAAGACAATAGTTCGGTATAAAAAGAAATTCTTCATGGGGTGAACACACGTAATGTTCTCACATAACAACGGACATCGTCAATAATGATGCCGTGAGAGAACAATGAACTTACGCTGTAAATTTAGAATATCAAAAATTATTAACTCTATCTAGAAGAAATTCATACTACATGAAAACTACACGCGTAAAACATATATGGAGTAAAATAAATACTCCTTTTATTAATCTATATCTAAACGTTCAAGTCGGAGTTATTTATACACTAACACCACTTCCAAAACTGACAATGACTTTCCGATTTTCCTCCAGCTACTAAATTGTTCCTAACAAGTTCCCATTTTCTAGACCTTAACCTTAGGCTGATACCCCAACTCTCTCCCTTCTCTCCCTCCCACTACCTTCTCCTCCTCTTTTGCCTTTCATCGAAGACCCTTAGCAAATGGGCAAATTTTGGTCCAAAAAGGAAACCGCTCTGGCTCTCAGTTATTTTATTTTTATGTGCATTACCTGCGTTACGCTGGCATTGTCTTTGTTGCTGAGGGCAAAGCCTAAAACTGAGCAGGAATTAGAGACAACGGTTTTGTTGTCCGCCATAACCAGGTGACAGCCGTGGCTAGTTCGTTAGAAAGGGACAATTTTTTAAGCATATTTTGCATTTGTGTGTTTCAGGCATCCTGTTGATAAAAAAAGCAGACGCACTGTTCAATGAACCTTTAAGAAATAAATCTCTTAACACAAGTTGATAACAGTCTATTCATACATAAGTAATATCTTTCACATATGTAATAAAACTTCTATTTTGCGAAAAATGTTGCCGCAAAATTCGTTTACTCAGGTAAATTATTCACTTTTTCGTGTGTCTGATATCAGCCATGATAATTTTAAGTTTTCTTTTGAATTTGATCCTGCAGAATTACTGTCACATCATCCCAACCCATGATTCTTTCCATTCGACCATGCCTTAATTTTTATTCAACATCCTAAAACTTGTACACGAGAATAAGAAATGAGTCCAGCACCTGCAGGCCCTGCAGCGGCTGTGCGTGGCTCGGGCCTGGCAAATGGTTCTCTTTTGCCTAATTCCGTGACACCATTAGTCAGCATCTGGCGATTTAGAACAGCGGACACCGGGTCATTAAACTTCATTTCTACGGATTTAAGACAACGGATTTAAGACAATAAATTTGAGGCAATGGATTCAACGAAGCAAATTCAATGTAATGGGATAAAAGAAATGAATTTTAGGTTATGGCAATTATATTCAAACGAGGGTTTTGATGTAATGAATGTATAGCAATGGATTTAAAGCAATTGCTAGAGGGCAATGAATGTGAGAGCACGGAATGAACGCATCACAAGCGCAAAACATGCGACTTCTCTCGTGCCGTCTGGATAAATCAGTGACCTGACGTGCCTGTGTATGACTCATATTCAACCCAGCACACGCAACTGGTTGAGGAATGCTAAGTTTTAGGAATAAAATAGCAGGATAACGTATGAAAGTTCGTGTAATTGTGGTAGAGAGCTTCAGGATCTCTTTGAAGTTTGTAAAACACCCAGCATATTTTTGAACCAATTCTAATGAAGATTTACATGCAGGGAAGGTATCGTTATTTAATCCTTGCTAAATAGATTTTTCTGCCTTTTGAAAAGTCCTCGTTTGGTTTAAAGATTTTTGCAGGATACCATTTAATTTCATTTGGTATCCTGTGTCCATATTCTTTTTGCGTATCTCCCAAACTAATGCTTTCACATTGTTCCTTTTTCTTCTCTTAACGATTCATAACGTGCTTATTTCCCTTACAAGTCTATTATATGATTTCTTTTCATCCCAAGTTTTGCAAAACATTCGGACTTACCTTTCTCAAGAAGTTTTACCAATTTCCTTATCATATTTACTACATCAGTTTTTATCACTACCATTTCTTCAACACATTCAGTTTTTCCTTCCATGAAAAGTACTACCTATTGGCACACTATACATTCTCTCCAGCCCTCGTCCAATGAAGGATGCCTGACTGCAAAGCTTGTATTTGTATTTGGTGCGGCGCCTGCTTCTCCCCTCGCTGTGACGCTCATCTCGCCTTCTTCATTGGTTCCGCTCACTTACCCTCAGTTATGTGAGCAATATTGGTTGCCCTCGCCCCTCACCCTTCTCAGCCTTCCCTTTCTTCCCCCTCTATTGCCTCTCCTTCCCTCCTTTCCCCTTCCCTCACCACCGCTCATCTTCACTGAGCTTTCATCGTCTTCAATCTTCAATCACTCGTCCTCACCTTCTCCCTCCCCCTCCTTTGAATAATCTTTTTTCTGTGTTTTTGGCTCTTTCCGCTTTTTAATGCCACTGATCGTCTCACTTGGCATTTTCTAACTCTTTTCTTGCCTCTGCCTTCACTTCCTTCCCCATTTTGACACCACTTCCGACCTACCGTTATTTGTTATCTTTGGTTAAGCTTACGAATTTTTGCATTCATGCTTAGTGACATTGGCACTCATTCACATCGATAACTTCGTATAAAAACGAGTTTACGAAAGCTTTTAAAATCAATGTTTCAATCCTTTCAATATTTCAGGTCATAAGAAAACACCTGGCAAATTTTAATGAACTTCAATTCCACTGTTACACCCGAATTCAAGCTAGAAAAACTTAGTTATGTATTCTGATTCCTTTATATAAGGCAGTGTGAGCGTGCATAAGCTCCATCTTATTATTTCAAGTCGGTATCTGAGGTAAGTATGTCAGGTAACCCTGACTCAAGGACGATAAGGTAAGTAGTGTTGATGGGCAGCTACAGACGTTCCTGACAGACGTGTAGTACTACAGAATAGCAGTGTAAAGAATCTGGGCTGGACCAAAGGCATATAAACTTGCATTGGTGAAAATGAGAACATTTAAGCTTCCAATCTAAACAAGTTGAGCTTTTCATCTCTCAGTGGACGATGATTCATCCTAGAATGCGAACTTTATTTTTGCTCAGATGCGGACGTAAAGAGAAGAAGTGGCCGCTTCTCCTGCTTTTGTAGGCGGTGTGTAGAACCGTGCTCGGTTAGTCGTAAAAATTCACTGATGCCAGAACTACCACGGTGATACTGAAATAATTTCTTACACCTAAAAATTATTTCAATAGCAGGCGATATGGTCAACTCCTGCCAGACCTAAAACGCGGATAGTACGCGGTAAGATGTTATAGAACTTGTTACTGTACGAAATCTGTGTCTCGTTGGCAGCACGTGGTGCACGGATCTGTCACGCGCTGTGACGGACTAGCAGCACGTGGTGCCCGGTTTGTCACACGTGGGGATGACGGGTTAGGGCTGCACGTGTTACCACGTCCCTCAGAGGGTGTGCGCTGCCTCTCGTCGGCCCTCGCGTAATCGCGTGTAATTAAAGAGCAGCACAGCAGGGCGGCGGAGACGAGGCTGGCTGTGCCGGGCTTGTCAAAACAAACCGTACAGAAAATTTGGCTTCATTTTCTTGAACTTTGCCGAAAATTGTTAGAGGGGAAAGTTCGTCGAGATCAGAGTGTTGGTAGGAATAACATTAATTTGTGACAGATACTCACGTGCCGAAATGGGCGGTCAACACTCGTTATTTAACATCCTGATCTGTTATCCACGTGTCCAGCTTGTGCTCATTCAAGTGCTGTAATTTTTATGAAATTATTCTTCTCAACGATTATATCATTCAGGACTGAGAAATCGAATAGTCAGTAAAAGTGGGAAGTATACTTCAAATTAATTGTCTTCAGCAGAACATTAACGGCTATCGTTCTAATTCACATTAGGGAGAAAAAATCCCTACAAAAAAAATCATTATAGATCCCAAGCAGATTTTTTCTTTGCATGATACAACACGAGTTTTTTGTGTTGTACCATGACTGTCACCGCCTCGTTGTAGCAGAAATACTCAATGGTACACTACAGCTTAACTGAACTCGGCTCAATGCTGTAGTCAATGATACACTACAGCTTAACTGACTCACCTGGGCTGCACCGAATAGTGCCGAATGTTGCAGACGTGCAGCTAACTTTAATCATTTGTTTTACTACTGATATTAAGATGTAAATTTTAAGTTTGTGTTATCGAAAAATATATGGAATAAAGTGTATGTTCCCGTATTTAAGTACTCCTTATTTTATATATTTATGTGAGCGTAGTAGTGGTGCGTCGGATCAGGGTGTCAGAGTGCGTTGGAGTGCGTCAGAGTGCGTCAGAGTGCGTCAGAGTGCGTCGGAGTGCGTCAGAGTTCGTCAGAGTGCATCAGAGTACGTCAGAGTGCATCAGACTATGATGCAGCTGTGAGAAAGCTCGTCGGTTACAAAGTTAGCGAAGAGTTGGTATGGAACTTTTATTTTACTCTCCCTGACAAAGGTTAACCCGAAAAAAGTTGACCGAAATTTCATTTTCATTTATTGGTATCTAAAAATATACTAATTTAATGACAGAAATGACATAATTAAATTAAACCAATGAAATTGGTTTCCTAGATATCGATAGATAATAGTAAAATTTCGAACCACTTTATCTTGGGTCCCCCTGTACATCTCGCAGACGGAGCCTGGTGTATTATGGTACTCGTGCAGTGAGCGTGTCACGTGAGAACTGCTTTAACATTATAATTGTTTATTGATTAGCTTTAAATGCACAACGCATTCCTTAAAATACAGAAGTTTGGTCAAGAAGAAACAGGCCAAGCTCTGCAAAAACAGCTGCACCTCCATTTCAGATTACGCGAGTCACTCGTGGACCATTTATTAGGTGCGTTTGAGCGCTAGCAGTTTAGTGAATGCTCGTACAAAAGTGTTCAAACCCGTACTGAAGCAGCCATGTTAATGCATTTTGCGGGACTTAGACACGAGTTTTCAGTTCGCAATCAACCCTTCTGTGCGGCTTGCGTACATAGCAGTGACACTGACGTACCTACAATTTGTTCATAAAGTCTCTTTACGATTCATCAAATTTATTACAAAAGTAATTAACAAAATATCCTCATCAGATTTACTATTTAGTACTCAGTGTATATAAATTTTTACCCACATAGCATGTGTGGCTTACAGATATTGTGTTGGAGAAAACGACACTGTTGAATGACCTCTTAAAAATTGGCTTCTCCTCAAGAGGAGGCATAATGTGTATCATTATTTACCGAAACAAAATTGGAAACGCAGATTCAGCCGAACTACAGAAGTAGGTACGGAAAAAATACACCATCCCGTTGGCTAATTAATGTGCGACAGAAGAAATTTAAGAAGACAGGGATAGTGATAGATAAAGGGAGAAGTGGGCAACCAGGAACATCTGAGGAAAGTATCAATAACGTAACAGGCTTTAAACTTCAAACGTCATTCTCATTATTTGTATTAAAACCTAGTCATTATGTACAAAGACAGAAGTAGAATCTACGGACGACTGCGCCGCTACTCAGGCAGCTCTCGATAGTCCAGGTGAAGCGGCTGATGCGAACAGTAGCAGCCATTGTTACGGCAGCGGTGGAGCTCTGCAAAACGTAACGTTCTGGTAAAAGTAAAATTTTACTTCATGAACCCAACAAATATCTTTCACGACGAAGCCTCATCTGACTGCTGATTTAAATTGTAATAAATTTTTAAAACTCGCAACCTACTGACGGTTAGATCCCTGTATCGAACTTTTCTTACGGATCTCAAAAGATAACTGATTGTTTTTAATAAAAGGATTTTGTTTAGATAACTGCATCAAGAGATTGTTTTAATTAATTTACTAACAGAAACATGCAGTTTTTCCTAACAGGCGAGTGATTGCTCCGCCGTCTGGATAAACAACCCGAATTCTTGCTTGCCCTAGCAATGCAAGCAGGCATTCAAATTTGTGGATTTTATTCGGTCATGATAGTTCAAAAGATTCGCTATCATTTAAAAATATCTTTATTGGACGCCATTGATAAATCTTTGGGTGGCTCCATTACTCGCAACTTCAATACAGAAGCAGGCGCCACACGAACACGAGCGGCGTACATCAAAGATGGTCTTCAAAGCATCGCTACGTTTACACTCTCACAGCTTCCCAATATTACGTGCTAATTTTGTGGCTTCCTGCCTCTATTTTGGGATTTGCTTACTACTTTTGTGACTTGGCTGGCAAAAAAATAAAACAAAATTATTGTTAGATTTATCCAAAGTTTTTTAACATATTTTGACGATGATTACTTTTAGTCAGAGGTCTTGACATCATGTAATCTTGCTGAGTTTAACACCATTCGATAAGAAGTTTTTGTAAGAAGTTTTTATATCATTTTAATACGCTCAGATTAAGTTAGAGATCGGTCTACAAGGCCTCAATCAGTTCATTTATAAACTGTTTTGTTCTGTAGAATAATTTATACTAATGACAATTAATCATGACTATTGAACCTGGGAAGCCCATGACAAAACCTTCAGTGTCCAGGTAAATCTATGATGAAAATTATCCAGCCGATAACCTGATAACTTGGAAAAGTTTCCATTGAATGTCCCTGCAAGTTTAGTTCAAGATCCTGAATGGACTTTTCGACAAAAGGTCTTGATGAAATTCACAAGATTCTCACAATGCGCTGGAGCACAAAAAGTTCTAATTGAAGTGTCTCAAGAATTATTACCGGGGCTTCACAAAAAATTTTGAACGACTACAAATATGCCAAATCAAATGGACGTTTCCCAGAATTCAATGTGCGTTCTGAGAAACTTCGAGGAAACTGAAGTTAAACTGCAAAAATACAGCAAAATACTCAGGCTAGTTGTGGGAACCAACGCATCGTTTGCAATTTCTTAGGAAAAATTTAACAGAGAATATGAAATTAATTTGTACAAAAAATTAAATGATTTCTTTAGGACTTTTGAGTCTGGAAACATGTTTATTTGTAGTATAAATTGAGAAAATATCAGATAACATTTCAGATTTTCTGACTTGAACTCTGCAGAAATTCATAGATGATTGAAGGAAAGCGCAAAAAATCTCTTAATTCATCGGAGCATTTTACAGCAGAAAGCTGTGATTGACAGTAAATTGAATTGGATAAGAAAAAAATCATTGCATATTTTAGGAGCTTGCAGGCTGAAGAATCTTGTAAAGTTCCACTGTAAATTATTAAAATTCAATTTTAATTGTACGTGGCATGACTAGGTAACTTTCCTGCTAGAAATGGTGCACAGTCTGGTGATAAAGCGAACAAATATTGGGGAGATCTAGACACGTTCGCGCTAAACATTATAGCAAAGGATAAATTGCACAAAGTTACACAGAAAGCTCCCTGAATTTCTGCCTGTCGTAAACCTAATATTACGCGCTGTTGCTTCCTCGAGTGATGCGATATGAAGCTTTTGCTCGATCGTCTTTTGTCATTTACAAATTGAAGAGAAATCTCCGGGGCAACCGCCGAGGAAACTGGTTGCTCGGCAACCTGGGATTCGCTCATAAAAACCGGGTGGGTTGGTTTTAGAGTGTTTGTTAGTTAAATTTGTCTGTTTAGCTTTAACTTACCTACAACTGTGTTCATCGTACAGCTTCATAGCCTGTTGAACGGGAATATTTGTATATTTTTAATAATTAAAGATACTTATAAAATAATATCGCAAAAGTCTCATTCAATTAGCAATAATATAAACTCATACTGAGTTTAGTTTTCTTTTGCCTATGAATTCTATCACCAGGCGACACATTTGTATACCCTAAACTGATATTTTTGTACCTACTACCAATTCATTTTTTTATATATGAATGACGTAGTTTCACCACCACATTTTTGATGAAGATATTACTTAACAATGAGAATGTAAGGAAAAGATAACAAAATGAATATAGTTCAATAATAAGACAAGTAACAAAATATAGAAGTAACAAATCCATATGCTACAAAGAAAGAATTTCAAACGCGCCGAAACGACAAATTGAGAAGTAGACGGGAGCGCAGAACGGCCAGAGCGCTGTGTGAGGTATAAAGTTTGCAAAAAAAATTCTATTACATTACATTACTTACAAGTTGTACGACTGCATGCCTGTGTTGTTTACACTCTGCCTCGTCAACTAAATAGCTTACGTCCTGAATTTTTCTTGATATTGACTTCAAATCATTCGTACGCGTAACTACTTTTACCAGCCAATTTTTTGAGCCAAGGCCGATAAAATTGGAAAAATCTTGTAGCAAGGCTACTAATTTTAATTAAGATTTAGAATTTACTGCCCCTGGAGGCAGAATCTCTACTGTTAGAGCCCTGCCAAGTCGTCGCCTCCACTTCCTCCTCGCAGTCGGGCTACAGACACGAATGCTAGCGTCGGCATCTGACGCCTGCGAGGCTTGGGAGTACTACCACACGCTAGTGGTTGACTGCGCTGCATTGTGAGCTCTTTTTGTCGCTTGTTAAAAGAACATATTCATACCAGTTGTGAGTTCAAGATTTATGCTCAATGGAATAAGTGCTGTATTTAAGTTGATGTTGCGTAAAATTATTGGCAAGATTTATTAGAAAAGCCAAACATAAAATGAAAATATCGCAAGAAAATTCTTTTAACGATCAAAAGCAGCATTGTTTTAAATAAATAATTTCCATAAATTGAACTTTTTCACACGTCTCGGAAATTTCTTGTATTAGTGTGACTTATCTCAGTCCAGTTTGAGTAGTATTTCCGTTGTTATAAATAATCATGCTTGACAACTAAAATATTATGATTCATATCATGTATATGATATTAGTATTACACTGTGATTGTAATAATTTATCGTTGCATGGTCTTGATAAATTCACGTGGCACTGACACCTTGAACATTTCTATGCCAGTATTCAAGGTCTGCTTTGGTTGACGAACTTAAATGCGAAGCTGCGTAGCCCTGGTATGTCATTTGTGATTGATCCTTATGGATATAAATATCCATAAAAAACCTATACGCTAAACACAAATATGCTGTAAAAATGCACTCTGAAACGTACGAACGAGCATTGAAAAAAACGAACATCAATTCGTACGAACAAACACAGCGTACGAGCGTTCCTTATTTGGAAAATAAGTTCGTCGCATTATGGCGCGTGCGCACAACGCGATATTTAGGTAGCCCACATCCGCCGATATTTGAGTGGGCAATCCTGAGCTTGAAGGCTCATAACGCCACTCGAGTGGGTCACTTTTAGGGCAATCCTATTTAAAGAGCCGGCCTGGTCCAGCTCTTTAAAAGAGGGGCTTTAAAGTCTTCGCTCATGCGAGAGCGCTGGAGTGGTGTGCAGTTAAAGGACTCAATAATCCATCACGAGGGCAGAACAAATACCAAGCAGGAAATCGCAATTAGAAAACTATATTTTTTATTTAGTTGAATTCGTTCTTTCTAGTAAATAGGAAATAAATCAATTGTTGTGCACGTGTGTTTGGTATTATTAAATAAGATACGATAACTAGGAATTAAACTCGCTTTCAATTGAGAAATGAAATGCATAATCGGCCGTGTTTCTATTACATCATTTTTTAACGCAAAACTTGCCTCCGCGATGCCACGGAAGAGCTGGTCTGTGCACTCTAATGTAAAGCTTTTTGAAGGCAACAAAATGAAGGCATCAAGAAAGTAACCGTGACCAGGTTATCAGAACAAAGTTAACAGCGTGAGGTAGTCACATAAGTTAATTGGAATAATTTAATTCGCATATTTATCAAAATGAAGGTAATTTCATATGGTAACTAGAATATGTTCACAGAATATAGGGATCAGAATATGGTGATCAGAGTATGGTATGAATAAAGTAATTGTAAAAATATGTTCACAAAAGGTTCATTCAACATTCATTTATTCTGATCCGCACTTTTTCTTCATTCTTACATGTTGAAAAATTTTTCCTCTGTGTTGCTTTTTATGGCCTTCAGTGATTTCTTTTTTCTATTATTTTTCTTATCTTAACATTCGAGTGTTGCTCCTTGTATCACTACACAGAACCTTGCTTCCTCTTCCATCCTTCCTGTTGACATCTCCACACCTGTTCCTGTATGATACATTCTCGTGTACACTCTCGACTTCTGAACTCCTGGGTTCTTTTGATTATATGTTACTGATTGCTGTTCATTATTTTACAGCAGACTTTCTGTTAATCCTTACACCTTAATCGTGTTTTCCAATTTGGTTTTCTTTTTTCAATGCCTCTGTCTCTATTATTTAATTTTTGACTCACGAGCAATTTTTGCCGTTATTCTCGATTCTTTCATGACTCCTCACCCCCTGCCAGCCCACCCTCACCTCACTCACCCCCTGCCAGCCCACCCTTACCCCACTCACCTCCTGCCAGCCCACCCTCACCCCACTCACCTCACCACGCAGGCGTGTAATGCGGCGCTTACGTCACAATATGCTTCATAATGCGGAAAATTGGCCGCAAAATCACGCGTGCAGGCGCACTCCAGTCCCTCCCTTATTGGTGGTGATGGTGGTGTTGATTAAGGTGGTGATGGTGGTGGTGATCAGACGATACAGCAGTACAATACAACTTCGCTATTGTCTCGTCAGGCCACTAAAATACGCGCAATTATTTGCTATGGGGCCAAAAATTCATACGGAATTACATGCCCCAAGTCGCTGTTTGCTGAGAGGCTGAGCCATGTCATCTAACATAGCATCAACTAGCGTGTCAGTGGTCAACACTAGACGCTTCCTGGCCCTGACATTATTATTTCACTCTGTGTGTTGCACACTGTGCCGTCTCAGTGTAGGGCCAGTGGGGCCAGTGGGGCCAGTGGGGCCAGTGGGGCCAGTGGGGCTAGTGGGGCCAGTGGGGCGAGGCTACGATGAATGAATGCAAATGAGCACACGTGCGTCCTGCAGTCCGGGGTGACGACGCAGCTTGACAGCCCGCGTTATGAGGGGAAGAGAGGGTGG
>VCRD01004671.1:27007-40066 GCA_006783055.1 Trinorchestia longiramus
AAATGGGGGAAGAGAGGGAGGGGAAGTGGGGGAAGAGAGGGAGGGGAAGTGGGGGAAGAAACGGGAAGGGGGAAAAAGTTGGGGGAGATAAGGAAGGGAAGTATTGTAGGAGGAAGGAGTATGGCTATTAGCTTTTACACTCAATAGAGAGACAGTCACTTGTTAATGTTTACATGTTCGTATAAATGTTGAGGTGCACGCAATACTTAACCTTACTTCTGATCACCAGCACACCTCATAAGTTTGAGCAAGATGTTGTAATGGAAGTAGTTGTGCTGTCTACCCACTCAGTCAACCACTAGCAGGTGTGGGGTTAGAGTCATCGTGCTGGCTTAGTGATGCATTCATGAACAATCAATACTAGAAATGATTGGGTCTTAATTTCTAACGCAATCTTAAGACCACGGGACGAGAGAACTCAAAAGCCTCTCGGACTGTGAGCTACAGACCATCATGCATCAGCTACGCTACAGACCATCATGCATCAGCTACGCTACAGACCATCATGCATCAGCCACGCTACAGACCTGCAGACAAATGTTTGCGTTAGCTGTCGAACAGTCGCTGCGTCCTACACAATAATGACGGACACTGTGCATGATTTTGTGCAGTTCTCTTTGTTGTGCAGTCTCTTCTGAATTTCATTAAACTTTCCTTGAGTTGGACGAAATCACAACTAGCCGTTATACACAGAGTCCACGAAGTGGTGAATCTAAACTAAAATTTTCCATTCTATACAAACCACAAAGTTATGCATGTAAACGAAACCATCCTTGAATTCTCTTTCGAAAATTAGAATAGTTTGCTCCACACAGAGCCTCTGTACCTTGACTTACAGAAATTTTAGTTGTGTTTGGGTCGTCTATTTTGCACGCCCTAGTAAACAGGATACAGACACCGAGTTAACGGACGTCATCCCGAGCAACCCTCAGTCTGACAGACTCAGTCTGACAGACTGAGGGCAACCCTCAGTCTGTCTGTGTGTACTGACTGAAGGCGACCCTCAGTCTGTCTGCGTGTACTGACTGAAGACAACCCTCAGTCTGACTACGTGCACTGACTGAAGGCAACCCTCAGTCTGTCTGCGTGTACAAAACTGAATTAAATTCCAGCGTCAATGCATTTTATTTTTTACAGTATGATGTGATAGAAAACGGAGAAGGATATTTAATTAAAGCAATCTACTGATGCGTGTTATGGCGAAAAAAATGAACGGTAGAGTTGGGTTGAAAATTGAAGAAATAGAGAAGAGAAGAACAAAGGCTTGGAAAGGATGGTGATGAAGGAAATGTCTGGCCGTGGTGTAGTGTGTGTGATGGTAAATGTATGATGAGGGTAGATGCGAGGAGATGAAGGCAGAGGCAGCGTGATAAAAGTAGATGCAAGGGGATGAGGGCACAGGCAGGGTGATGAGGGCACAGGCAGGGTGATGAGGGTACAGGCAGGGTGATGAAAACAGTTGATCATGGTGCAGAGAGAAGGAAACACAAGGCGAGTCTAGCACTGAACGATCTTGCCTGGTACCACGTACCAGCTGTATTGCCTGGTACCACGTACCAGCTGTGCTGCCTGGTACCACGTACCAGGACCTGCCAGCTGACAGGGTTCCCGCTGACCTCCGCCCTCTGATCCCATGACTTACAGGACACTGATGCTGTGCACCCCTGCGCTGCACTACACTGCACTGCACTGCACTGCTGTGCACCACTGCATTGTATTCACTATTGAAAATTAGTTTTTGCTCAATAAATAATGAAAAATTGTCGTTAAGGAATATATTTTTGCTACATTGTAACTCAGATTACTGACAATTTCTCAGCTTACTTACAGCTGAAAATAATCCTGCGTTACTTGAATATTGTGAGGTTTTATAATATGTTCAGTAATTGCACGTGTTGCTGTAGCTGTATGCAATAACAATACACAATAATAACACGCAATAACAACACGCAATAACAACACTCAATAACAACACTCAATAACAACACGCAATAACAACACACAATGACCACACGCAACAACCACCAGAATGACCACACACTCGAAATAACTGAAACCACAAACAAACACGAGCTGGGGAGACTGGGATCAGGTAAAGGCACTTTCTCCCTGCACAGGGCTAGGACCTGGCGCTTGTTTTTCCAGTTGTTGTCGACAGAAAGACGCGCTGTTGCTGCGTCGCCGGCAGGAGGAGGGGGAGTATGTATGAGGGGGGAAGGGAAGGTGAGGAGCCTACAGCTGGGGCCTCGGTGACGGATTTATGGACGCACTGATCCTATCTTTTGTTGAGAGCTGCTCAGACCTGGGCAGCGTGAGGCTGGACAGCGTGAGGCTGGGCAGCGTGAGGCTGGGCAGCGTGAGGCTGGCCAGCGTGAGGCTGGGAAGCATGAGACTAGGAAGTATGAGACTGGACCGTATGAGACTAAACACACTGAGACAGTGCAGTGAGACAGAGCAATACCTAGGAAGAGTTACACTGCAAACACCACGCTGTATGTATATGTATGTACGGCACTGTGAACACATTCAAATATTGTCTCACGATATATTGGATTACTAACCTCCAGTATTATAACGTACTCATTCTTTGTCCCTAACTCCTGGGCCCAGTGTATGACTGTGATACATTGCATGACTAAAATGCCTGTACGTGAGTGAAGTGCGTGCACGTTACTGAATTGCCTTACGTGATTGGGAGTGTACATGCATGATTGATGCCTTTACTTTAGACGGCATGGGACTTTGGTAGCAATCAAAGAATGGGCCAAACGGCTCGTTTCTATGGCCTTATTCTATTCTATTCTATGTATCACTCAGTTAACCTCAGCAGCAAGCCCGGGCCTGTCAGACATTGCTCTCTAAACTAGTGCTTAGTGCTACTAGCCACTCTGCAATAGTCAACACAGGAAGCCAGCACAGCTAGTGCGTTAGTACTAAGCACAGGGAGTCAGCATTGCTAGTGCGTTAGCACTAAGCACATGGAGACAGCACTGCTAAGCACCAGAAAGAGCTCACAGCGCAAGACTTAAATAATTCATATAAGAAGCTTAGGAGCGCTCAGCTGCCCTCCTCCGGCTGTTCGCTAACTTCTTCCTTCATAAATACAGGATTGCTGCCGCCACCTCCAGGCCCCAGGGACTTCATAAATGAGTCTTTGAGTCCCAGTGTAATCCGAGGACACGTTCCTCGATCTGTCCTGATGATCTGCGACACTTTTTCGAGATCATTTCGAAATCCCGCACTGATCTCCGTCGATTGTTTTCCGACCCACGCGAGCTGCGGGTTACCTTGCAACTCTTAGGGCGTGAGCAGCAGCAAAAATTGGCGACAACAACGAGCCAAGTGGTGCCAAGAGGTCAGTTCTTCTGTTTGTACCCACGCTCCTTGCCGTCGAACTCAAAAGTAAATTGCTGTGGAACCAAAGTCCCTGGCAGTCGCATGCAAGTCCCATGCCACAATTAGTCTTCGTATATGCGTTTACAATTATGAAGTTTCCTTATCAATGAGACATTTTCCAGACCAAAATACAGTGGCGGCCCCAGACTGGTAAATCTTTCATGCAGCTGTTTCTTTTAAAAGTTGTTCAGTTACCGAGAGGCATTCGCCATTCCTCAGTTCTGTCGCAAAAGAGGTGCTTTCGGTGGCAAAATTCGTCGTAAAAATCGCACTTAATGATGTTTGTGGATGTAAAGTGCTCCGTGACAACACTGCACACTGGCATTTTGACCCTACGTTAAGGAGATCGCCCATTAAAAGGACATTTTTTATGATTGATAGTTCTCAAATATTCTTCTACGTATTACTTAACCACGTGCCACAGCACGCGAACGAACACGTGCAGCTGTGACAGTAGAACACGTACACGTGTTCAGTGAGCCATCTTACACTTCATTACCTCATGTATATCCAATTTTCACAATTTAATTTGACGAGTTGCAAGTCTAATTTTTCGTTGAGGTCTGACTTCAGGAACACCATGAACAACTCAATGCTCTATGTATCAGTGTTAACCGAAGCTATTCTATGTTTAAGTCATAGTCTAGCTGCAAGCTTATGTACAGTGCGGGCAAAAAACATACTCCTATTTTAAATTTGTTATAACTCACCTTACATTTAGGATACAAAGTTGAAACCAATCATCCAAATATTTTGGTCGTAAATTTTAATTGCAGACACATAATTATTTTTCACAGTATCCTCCACCGCATTAGTAGCATTTTTAACTCGACGACTGAGATTCTGGACAAGCATTATCAGCATTTGACCGTTGAATGAGAACATGCCTCGAAACACTTCTTTCTTTAGTTCATCTAGAATAGTTTTTCTGTCTTTCTTTCTCGTAGTCCCACAGGCAGCAGCCAAGCGGGCACAAGTCGAGTAACCTGATGGCCGAGGAAATTCCCTCATGAACGAAATGAAGTTACCCTCAAAGCGATTAGTTCACCAATTGATGCTTTCTGTCGAGGCATGTGCTGGTGCTCCATCCTGCTGGTATTGTAGTGCTGATATCCCTTGATGCTTAAAAACTTTTTTACAGTAACATGTCTAAGTATCTTTCAGAAGTAGCTGTAAGACTCTATCAGTCTTGGAATTTTTAAAAAAGAACGGGCCATCAATTTTAGGAGAGATCAACGCTCAGCTCACACTTACTTTCGGAAAGTGTACGGGTTTTCATATACTGAACTGTTTCTTGTTCAGCGACAGTTTTATGTACAAAGTTTTATTTGTCAGTTATGTAATTTCAGTAAATTCGGCCTTCATCACTGAAAATCGCATTATTCAAATAAATTTCTCCATTTCCAGTCATATGCTTGTGCTTCAGGCAAAAATTGTTTTCTCACGCTATTTCTTAACTGTAATATTGGTCTACTTGAGATTTGAAGGATTTCAGGTGAAGATCTCGTTTAACGATGTTTCTTACAGTTGACCACAATTTTCTGGTCAATTTTAGGTTACCTTTTACATAGATTTAACAGTCAATATTGACTGGCATCTGTTCTGTTGTTGGCCTACCTGAACTTGGAAGATTGTTCTCAGTTATTTATTCTTGCCATTGTTCAAATTCTTTTGTACAGTTTTTGAATGTGCCTTGAGTCTATAAGCAGAGTAGAACTTGTTTTGCGTCCTCTCTATCGATGCTGTTTTCGTCATGCGTTCCACAATACACTTTCGTTGGACGGACGTTAGGTGAGTCCTTATTTTAGGAGCAAGAAACATTCATCAAATATTTATAAAAACAACACACATCTTAAGTACATAGAACTGCGACTCATGCCAGATACAAAAAAACTCGATATCAAGTTCTATTGAATGACGCATATTTCAACTTCATATTCGCTATAAAAAGAGAGTTATGATAAATTTCAAATAGGCGTTTATTTTTTGTCCACCCTGTACATATTTAAATGAGGAATTACTGTTCTTGTGTTCTTATTATAGACAGGAAATTCACACTAAGAGAATTTAGTTTCTTATCTATGGAGGTTCTTATGAATATACTCAAAATTTCACGTGTCGTTGTCTGAGATCGACTGCTACATCACACGCTGGTCAAATGGCTGGAGTTTATTGAAGGAGAAATGCACAGCCATGCGTGGATGTATCAGGGACGTATAATACACATGCAAACAACGGTGCTGTACTTATACAGGGTGTCACAGTAAAATGAGTAAATCGGTATCAACGATATCGACATCAAGATTTCAAAATCAATCAACGAAAACGATCAATTTTGAAGCCTAAATATCTGTATCATTAATACTGATGCATACATTTTTTCGTGACATCCTGTAGATAGTAGTTCATTGTGTGATGAGGGGAAAATCGAAGTGGCTATACTGTACGTGAAATTTTTTAGAATTGCAAGCATATTTTAAGTGTTTATATGTAGCGAAATATCAACAACAGATACACACCTTTAATTATACAAGAAACATCCTCCCTATCATTCAAAATTGAAATTAGAATAAGGATAACATCTATATCATTTAAATTTTACAAAAAATTTTAAATTTAAACTCTCAAATAGTTATGATCTGTTTTACTGCAATAGGTGTAAGCTTATAAAAACCACGTAGTTCCCATGACTTTCCTGGCTTCATTCATCTAGAAATCTGATGTCAATTTGATGAATTGTCAGTCGGTTTAACGAAAACTGAAAATTTTCTCAAGTAATTAAAGTACGATCCTTCGCAGGACTCACTTGAAAAGACCGTCATCATTCGCTCATATTTCAGGATGCACGAGTCTGCAAACAACATTAGAGTGGGTGGCCAGCGGACTGGGATTACGGGTATTGTCTCCATAATCCGCTCAGTGTGCAGTCCTGCTTTTATATTGTGAAGCGCATTTAATCTGGGCCCTGAGAGCCCACAACCCCGACGGCCATTGTCAGCAGCCTGCTTCTTGACTTCAGGCCCTGGAGTATTGGAATATTGACTGGCACTCTGTCAACAATCATAGATTTTGGACTGGAATACGAGGCAGTATCCAGTATAACGGCTGAAAGCATTCTGAGACCAGGAATATTGAAATATTGCCCGACATTCTATCAATAGTAAATTACCTTAAGCAAGAACACTCGCTCGAATCTAGTATTATTGATATTGGAGTTATTTTTAGACTTGGATTATTGGTTGTCGTTCGATGTTTAGGATAGAATAGAACACAGTATGTAAACAAGAACGAGCTAGATGCAGGATATTCTAGTAGATTGATATGCTGGAACACCAAGTGCTCTTTCATTGAATTGAGATTACACTCTTGGATTCATGCAACGCTCTTCCCTCAGTCTGCTGGAATATGGGATGTTTAATAACATCTGGTACAGAAAACTGTTTGTTATTTGCACCTTTTAGAGTTTGTGAACATTTATTTTTTTAGTTTATCCACGCAGAGTTGACTCTTCACTTCCAATTTGGTCTGGCGTTTGAATTCTGACTATTATGCAATGCGTAACAATTGGTGGTACAGAAGAGAGGGGGGAGGGAAAAATGATTCTCTCCCCCAAAACCAGGTTTGTTAAAAGCTTTTTTCATTTAAATGTTACGTGATATGGAGAGAAAGTCTTCATTCGAAGACTTACACTTAAATGCATATTGAATAACGATGAATTATGTATTCAACCACGGTCGCTGATACAGTTGAATAATACTGACATACTCAGACATATGTTAATCTATTAATTTGGTATTCTGATTGCCAAATGATTAATGAATTTTAGATGAACTTCTGAATGGCTCATTTCTCATGCAGTACTTGTGTTTCCCTTATTATTATGAATTATTACCTATTTTAAATTCAATGGTATTGTTCCCTTTGAAATAATCTCACGCTATCATATTTTTTGTTATGACTTCCTCATTTAGTTTTCCAACTTTCATCAAAGTTCCTTGCTCTGCATCGTCTGAAAATGTAGTTAATCTTTTTCTATATTAATTTGATAACTTCCCTAGATCAAAATTATATCATGTCTTAAATATACATACTTTTTCCAGTGTTCAATGGAAATTACTCCTAAAGTTTTTTACTTGTTTTTGCGTTTCCAAAATATGATCCGTTTTCATTCATCTCAAAATACATTTCATGCCCATTTCTATTCCAATGTTCCTGGAAACATACTGAAAAAATTTCTGACACAATCTCACGGTATTTCTCATTAATTTTCAACTCATCTTTATCAAAACTTCATTTGATAATTTGAGAATACTTGTTTTCGGCCATTCAAGATTTATTTTTCCTACGCATGGCCAGCGAGCATTTCTCCAGCCACTTCGTCCTTATTTTCTTGCCTCATTCCAGGACACTTGTCCACACAGAGGCACGTGTGGCATGCATGGCAAGTGCTGGCACAGCGCAGCCTCGCCACACAAGTGGAGAACACAAGTGCATGGGGCGTGTGGCATGTTATTGTCACGCCAGCGAAGCCACCATGTCAAGCACGCGAAGCCGCCACGTCAAGCACGCGAAGCCGCTACGTCAAGCACATGGAGCCACACCTACTCAGTGTGTGCAGCACAGCGTACCCATGAACAAAGGCACGCTAAACACTGCTTCATGTGCAAGTTAAATAATGACTATAATATGATGTAAGTTCGTTGCATATTCTCAGTAAGTTATAATTAACGATTACACGCATTTGTAATCAATATTATGGTCATTGGGACAGGGATTGAATCATCAAAACATTTTATGCCGTTGGACACTAGATATATTGATTGAGCAAACTTTTAACAATTTCTAACATTAAAATTTTAAGGTCCACCAGTCGTATGGTTGTAGCGCATCTCCAACAGATCCACAGCCTCGAAATAACCTGCTTCTCTAGTGCGGGGTATCGAGAGCGTTTAAACTCAGTTGACGCTGACATTGTTTACTTGTTTGTGCCTTCAGCTGTGCCTGCTGCATGGTCTTCACTAGTCTTCAGTTGTGTTTGTCTGTCCACCTCAAACACTTCTACAATAGTTTCCAAGTAACATCATATTTTCGAGACAAAAACTATAATAGATTCGATCTTACAGTACCTCAGTCTGATCTGTAGAGTGCATCAAACAGTGGTCCAGTTTCACCTTATTTTAAGCGGCTCCGATGCTTAACGTATATACTGTCTTCAGAAAAAAATTTTACTTTACATCTTTGGCAACAATTTATTCATTATAGGCTGAGAAGTAGGACTATAAGTTCGTCTTGCTCTTGTACGCACTGACAGCATGACCTCGGGAGTGATAGAACTGAGAAACTTATTCTGTCATACTTACTCTAATACAACTCTTTTAAAACAGCTACCCTCGTGAACAGGAAAAAATTATTTGGGTACCAAACACCATCCAAAATATCTGCCGAATAGATATTATATTTTGTACACCGATTATATATTGATAGATAAAATGAATATTTTAAGAAAAAAATAATCTACATATTTCCACTTTTGAGTTTAAGCACAAGAAAACGGGCGACTATGTCAGGCCTGTCATGCGCTGCAGTGACGCCCAGGAAGGAGGTGGAAGCAGAGCAATTTTCCCAGCCAGAGCGCTGGAGCGACAGTAACTGAGCGTGAGCAGGTCCGAAGGGCTCTTTAGTCGGTATTTATGCGACAATTCTCTGCCATTTAGCCTGAGGTCGGCTTAGCTGCGTTGCTCAATGGCGCTCCCTCCGAGAAATGAAGGCATGCGCTATTTGAGCCACGCTTCTGCCTCACGTGTGAACCTGTGTGGCGAGAACAGCGTTCCTTTTTGGTGAACTGCATTAAGTGAATGTGTTTGAATACATGACTGTGAGAGTGTGTGAACAGTAAACTTGCTCGTTTTGGAACAGGTACAAGTATGTGAACACAGGGATCGACGTATAAGTCAAATTAAATGTAAGCTGAGGTAACATCATGAGCCACGGCGACATAGCATGTCAATTTTGTGACAAATACAAGTACATGAAAGGCCATATCATGAGATACATGAATTTGTTAACACATACATAAAAAACACAAATCAACACTATATGTCAAAATATCACAGTATGTCATAAGAGTTCTGAAATTGTGCGAGTTTAATTGTATGCATTGTTCTCTTAAAACGGGTGAAGATGCAGGAACGTAGTCAAAGGATTGTAAAAATCCTCTACTTGAAAAAATAATATGAAAGGTGGATGACTAGCAAGCCAAGTCTGACTCAGGCTCAGTCTGGGTATACACACACCATGCTGTTCTGGCTTGACAAAAAGTCAGTCTGGATGACACACATGAAGCGAGTCTGTATACTCTAACAGGAGGTGACCTGGTCCTGGGAACCCGCCAATATTGGGCCCTCTTGCTGCGATCGCCCTCCTGCCCTTTATTTGGTGAGGGATCCTGGACCAGGGAAGATTGTTTGTAGCTGGTGCCGGTGTCGCACCGATTGCTGCCTGCCCAACTGATCTGAAGGCTTGCTACTCGCCTCAGCGCACTGGGGGAATTTTAAATTATTCTTACAGTCCGTGAGAGTTTAGTGGAATGTAGAGACATCAGGGTACACGTACAGTATATACAGTACATGCACGTCAGAAATTAAATGTGCACTTGAGTTCAGATGAGGTCTGTGAGTGCCGAGCTTTTGACTCGTGTTTCAAAAACTAGCATGTATTTCTAAATTATGGTTGTCGCTATGTGTTGACACAGAATCATCATGCATTGCCACCAACAATTGACTGCATAAGCTTGCATGAGATTGGCAGCTCACTGTATTTATGAATACATGGCCACCGCGGATTTCAAACGCCTACATACGTACAGGAACACAGAAACATGAGTAGAAATCAGCACACTCACACACGCAAGCACTTGCACAAGCCAGCACACTCACACATGCAAGCACTTGTACAAGCCAGCACACTCACACACGCAAGCACTTGTACAAGCCAGCACACTCACACATGCAAAAAAACACATTAGCACACTCACACAAGCCAGCACATATACCATTTAGTACACACACAGCCAGCACACACATTCAGCCAGCACATCAGCACACACAAACAAGTCCTGACGCATACAAACCATCCAGTACAGTGGACCAGGTCCCAGAGCTGGTGTTTGCTCGGCTACAGTGGTCTGTGTTGACACCCCGCGGCGCAGCGAGCGTTGACACAGCGTCGCCACCGCAGGGCTTTGCGGCTCAGCGAGGCAGTGGAGTTCAAGCGCGGTGGGAACGAGGTCTAGCATGGATCTCTGATGCACACTACAATGTTACCCAGTCCAAGTTGCGACCAACTGAACTAATCTAGAATCTCCAGACCTAACTAGTCCAGACTAACGTAAAGTGAACTAAGCCGAAAAATCAGCCCATGATGACGCACACAGCAAGTCAGTCTGTAAGCTCTGACAAGCGTTGTGGTCATGGAACTGGCCATGATAACCTCCTTTGTGTCAAACGCTTGCATCTTTTTGCATACTCAAACTTCTGTTTAGTATGCATTGCTGACTTCATATCTTTTCCCATACTTGTGCAATCGAATAGTCAAAGTTTTGTGTTGGATGTCCGTCAGAATGTAATCTTAATCTTCTCAGAGTAGTAGAGGAGCAAGAAGTCCAGGTTGAGGCTGGTCACCGAGCAACAGGCGCACGACGTCGTCGCTGCCGCACGGATGTTTCCAGTAATCAAATCTCCGCTTTTGATGGCATGCATAAAATTACTTACATGTTATTCGTGCGTACGCTTTGCAGGAACCTAGTAACAACTCACGACCATGGCATCTTGTAGCTGCTGAGCAGAACTTTGTTTGGCTTAATTTGTATACGACACAATAAAATGAAAATCAGAGAGCGTTTTAAGAAAGTTTGCAACTTATCACCTTATAATGTCATTTCTAAAAGTGTGAGGACAAAAAGAACAGTTTTTAGTAACTGCAAATAGATTATATGCAATGAATTCTATAAAACCAGTTGAACAAAGTGAATCAATGGAATAATTTAATTATGTCAACTAATAAAATTACTGTAGATAAATGTCATGAAACTTGACAGACAGAACATTCAAGAAAAATTACCTACGTTGAAGCACTTAGTAACAATGGAAACAGAACTGTGGTATAATCTGCTGGTAATCTGGATCCTGCAACCCAATTTCCCCACCCGGCCAGCAGCAGCGCCCGTCCGACGCATGCGCTACTAGATCTCACCTACCTGTGTAATACACCTTAACATCGCAGTTACTTCAACATCGCAGTCACCTTAACATCGCAGTCACCTCAACATCGCACTCACCTCAACATCGGTCACTTGTAACTTCTAATACATAGAAAGGTGTTTTAGATCCATGAATATTGTGGAGTTAAAATAGAATCTTTCTTCAATAAACTGTACCCAAGCCTAAGTGCAGAGCGAGACTAACCGTGTATATCGGTTGAGTTTCTTTAGATGCACGATAATCGGCGGATATTGTGACTGAAGTAACAGTAACCTCTGACTGTGACACCAGGTAAACCTCTGTTCGCCCTTTTTTAAGATCAGTCGTGTGATCTGTTCTTTTTGACAATACTTCACCAAGTTCAAAACAAAACAATTATTTGACCTACGTAGAAGCTTCTATTATTTTCGTTTGTATGCATCCACGGGAGAATTTTACTAACACCTAAAACTTGGAAGTTCAAGCGCTTCACAAAATTTGCTCTATAAAATTTTCTTTGACTGTCTGATGCCACAAAGCACATGAGCTGAACGCATTAAAGTAAAACTTTTTCTTTCTTTCTGTATTTTTATATAAAACCAGTCATTCTAAGGTGCTATTGCAGATTTAGTATAAATTAGGAAATTATTACTCATGAAAACCACCTGAAGGTTTAAGAATAGATGCACAATAGAAGGGGCAAAATGTTATGGCCAGTCTATTATCAATATACGTAGGACAAAACTTGAGTAAGTAATTTACCGAATGTAATTCATTGTTGAAACAACTTGCTAAAAAATCTCCCGTGTTGACTGCATTAAAAAAATTCGCAAATATTATGTTTACAGGTTAAAGTGTAAAACACCAACATTTTTATGTGATCATCGAAATAGGTGTAAGATTTCGGCTGCTTAGATACGTATTTTTTGCAGTAACCGTACCTGTTCACACGTCACTCTCGATCAATTGTTGACGTCATCGCTGTACAACAGTCACACATGTACATGTAGTCATACAACTTGTAGATGAGGAGCGTGAAGCAGTTTCAAGGTCTGTATACGGACTTGCATATTGTTTATTAAGGCTGATTATCAGGGAACATGCACACAGACACACACTTTACCTGGTGGACTGCGCAGTGTGCACGTCTATGACTCTTAAAGACGGAAAGTCACTGTGAAAATGCAGGCATCTCCTGTGTACTGGGTGAGGCTAGTGTTAAAGCAGTCGTCCAGCATTCAGTTCTGCTCACTACATCTACTCTAGAGATTTCCTACAGATGTGCGTACCGACACGCAGCACACACTCGCTACTTTCACGCTTGCTTGCCTCCGTACATTCGGACGGGTGCAGGGAAAGTTATACAGTAGACAGAGCCTAGCAACTCCATCGTTTGATGCTAATCTACATCCTAGGGAGCGTTTCA